>JAQGBS010003679.1:0-11198 GCA_034698545.1 Acrobeloides obliquus
TCTATATACCGATGAATTGTTCGCAATGTCTAGTTCAACTTTGGTTAAGTTCATATTCCAAAAAACTTCACTGCGTTCTGCTATGATGGAAAAATCGAGTTTTAATGATTCCGAAAATAATCGATTGTTTGGAGTCTTTTAACCATAACTTTTTTCTTTTAACGAGTTTTGACTCGTGGTCTTTTACAAAGTTGTAGTCCAGGTATCCGGCTATCCAATGCTACCAAAGTCATTGCACAATCTTTCTTGGTGTCCGAGGTATAATTTTTTGAATTTTAACTTATCGATCGTCCGAGGATCTGAACTTTGAAGTACGCTATATCGACATCCTTAAAAGATCGGATTTTAATTCCTGCAGATTTGTAATTAGAATAGCAGGTACTATTATTTAAATCACTTGTTACAATCGTTTCCGGAAGGTTAAGCTTTAACCTTCATGCTAGCTCTAAAAAACACAGTGATATCCACGTACACTATAAAGGCTTTTGCCCTGAAACAGAGTCAGGAATAGGTTTTCAAGCTTCAAAACCTATTCCAATCGGTTTTTAGTCTAGGAAAACCTCCAAAACGTTGGGTTTGAGAGAAGAATAACAATGTTTTTAGATAATAGTCATCAATAGTCATTTATCTCCAATACAAAGGACTTCATCCTGAAACAGGAGCAGGGCGAGAAGGTTTTCATGTTTCAAATTCTATTCTAATAGATTTCTCGTATAGAACAACTCCTAGTAGTGATATGTTTAGTCATATCTCCTTCTTCTATGATTTATCGGCAAAAACGGGCCAATTGGATTTCTTATAAAATATTCATAAAAATGAATCATGTTTGCCAACAAGCGGAACTAAAGGCTCGCCAACAGGATTGCTCTTTGAAATAAGTATTGATAAGACGTCACTTTTTTCACTATAAATTTTTGCATTTATTTTCCAAGTATTAATATTTGTTAGGTGATCGTCTCGAATTTATCGTTAATAGGACACTATGGATATATTCGGTATTATCTACACCCTTCTATTAGCTTTTTTTGGCACTCTGGGCATACTAACTTGGAAGGCAGCCGGTTTAGTTGGAGTTAAAGCTGGATACACTTCGTTTTGTCTTTTATTCATACCATTTGCTGGATTTGGAGCTATAACTTCCAATTTTTATATTCTCATGGGTGTTTCAATGATCGTCGGAAGCCTTATGTGTTACTTTTGTGTTTTGGGGAAAGAGGCTGAAATGACCGGTTTAGTCGTTTTATTCTGTATACTAATGTTATTCCGTTGTATACTATATTTTCTTCGAAGAGGAAATGCGAGGCTCGAAGAAGGATTGATCGATGATCAAGAAATATAGATCAGAGCTGTCAAAAAAAACTAACGGCTTTGTTTGAGTCATTTACACGCGGTTTTAATATTGGTAGTTGAACTGCTAGTTTGGCATCAAACGTTTAAAATTTATCACCAGAACCAAATGTAACACGTTTTATACCATTTATTATTATTTTATTTGTAAAAAACATTCCCTTTCTACTATATTAATAAATAATACAACTTCTTATATGCATTTGTTTGTCTGTCTGTACGGACAGATTTCGTAACCTTAAAGGACCAGTCTACTTTTGGGGAAATGATGTCATGTGATAGAGCACAAAATTTGGAGCATTTTTTGCTTTTACGGCGCTACTTGAAATCTAACTTTAAAAAGTTATGATCGAAATAAAATTGTCGCGACATCTCGCGATAAATAAATAAATTTTTATCTTTTTTCTTGATTTTTAATCGATAATTTTATTTTTCTTGATTTTAACAAAATTGTGAATTTATGATTCATTTCTATCTCACACGCTATTTTTCTGTTTTCTTATGCGTGTGTAAAAAGACTATTTTAAGCATTTCCCTGGCTTAAAGCGGTGTACAGGCCAAGCTTGCACTCCGCCCCTGGCTATCTATTTCCTTATGTCTTTTTCATATAATATTTCTTCTTTCTCTGACCAGAAAAACTGTATATAAACCGTCGATTTTGATTATAATTTTAGTGTTGAAATAAAGCTTCTATAGCCTGTTTCTCAATCAACAACAAATCCTAGATTCGCGACAAATATTGTAATTTTTGAATTCAAATGAGTTTGAACATTGAAGCGAAGAGTCGGCACTCAGGCATTAATGAAAATTTTCATTGAAACGATTTAATAAATTATTATAAAATTCAAAATCCTTGAACATTTAGAAGAAAATAAATACTGCATTTTTTATAACTCGACGAGACGAATAAAATGATACTAAAATTTTTTGGTTGCATTTTGGACCGATCAAATGACGTCAATTGACCAATCAGCAAAAGGTCATTTCACTAAGTTTTTGCTCTTTGATAAGTTCGACAGAAAAGCCAGACACAAAAAACTTTTTTTTGAAAAATGCAACCCTAATTACGATATATCGTTAAAATAAAAAATTTCCATTACGTCTAACAAAAAATGGAACTTATTAAAAAGAAAAACGATCAAATATAAAGCAGCCTACTATTAAAATTCGGTAGCTCCCTATATATTGTCTTCATAATTTTTGAATCCTTTTATAACAAAGGAACAAATTGGTATAAAAATATTTCGAAAAAGTTTTAGCGCTCGGAATTTTGCAAACTACTCTCCCACTATACTACAACACTTCTATTAGTTTTCTCTGGTAATTTAAGTAGGGGTGACTTGAAATTACCAGAAAAAATTAATAGAAGTGTTGTTTTTAGTTTCTAGGTCATCTGTAATTTTTTCGAACTTATCAAAGTCTAAAAACCGTGTTTGAAAAAAACAACTAACAAAAAAATAAACTCCTATCAAGAATAGAGAATTCTCCACTTTATACTCTCAAACTTAGCTGCTCTTATAAATCCTAACCAGATGTGCCTCCAGAGTAATAATGAATTATGACTTTTTGTGCTCGGAATTTGTATCGCAGGTCGTAAAAATTCGAAGGGAAATCGTTTCTGTGGTCAGCCGGTGGTCGCAAATTCAGAAGAAATAATGCATTATACGGTTGAACCTCGATATATTGGCACTTCTAGGCAGGGCCGTACGCGTATTGGGGCACCTGGAGCACTGCCCCCTCCCCCAAAATCGAAAAAAATGAAAAAATTTTCTTTATGGTCCGCCCTTATGTTTTTTTCACAAAAAATCACATACATTTTCAATTTTTTTACCAAAAAAGCCTAAATTTTCAATTTTTCTTCAAAATTCATCATTTTTTGTCAAAAATTTTCAATTTCTGAACATTTTCAACTTAAAAAACAAGCATTTTTCAAAAAAATTTCGTAAAAAAATCACATACTAGGGAGGGGACCCTTATGGTTTTTATTAAATTTTGGACAAAAAATTTTAAAAACAAGGGGAACCAGGCGCCCCCACCCAAAATTTCGAAGCTTGTACGGCCCTGCCCCTAGAAACCGGGGCTAACAAGTAAACATCACGAACTTGGTTTCTTAGATTTTGACAAAAAGTATCAAAAAATGTTTGTTATGGCGCCTCTATAAACGTACTATACGAATTTTTCCTCCACTCCTTACCATTTGCAATAAAAACAACAAAAAAGGTTTAAAATAAATATATTCTTTCTTATAAACAAAATTTGTAATCTTCAATTAATAGTACCGGTGGTGCAGTGGATACGCAGCCGCCTCAAAAGCTTTTTGACTGGGGTTCGAATCCCACTGCCGTCCAATTTTTTTGCCTTTTTCCAATTTCTTTTAAATCCTTTTTTAAATTGATTTAAATGTACTTTTAAGAAAATTTTATCACCAAAATTTTATCCTAAATATTTTCAATAATATTTAAAAAATGAAAATAAAGAGAAAAAAAATGAAAAAAATTTGTAAAAATTAGATAAAAATAAAATTTTGGTGATAAAATTTCCATAAAAATACATAAAAAACAATTTAAAAATTGAAAATCGGCAAAAAATTGGACGGCGGTAGGATTCGAACTCCAGCCAAAAAACCTTTGAGGCGGCAGCGTATCCACTGCACTACCGGTGCTATTGATTAAAAATTACAAATTTTGCTTATAAGAAAGAGTATAAAGTCTGTTTTTTCGCAAATACCGAGTTGCGGATTTGTAGTATATGACAGTTTAAAAACTCAATTTCAAATCCTTTCGTTTCAATACTTAAAAAAATTGCATTCAGGCAATTATAGTAATACTTTTGGAACAAATTTTGACCCAAATTAACGCAATTTTCAAAATGCCTCTCCTCTGCTCTAGTGGCATTTTTTAATCCATTTTCTATGATCTTGGGCTTAAAAAATTCCTCAGAGAAAGCGATACAAAGAATGATGAAAATGATTCTCATAAAAACACTTGACTAGCATATACAAATTAGCGCAAAGAAAAAAGTTGAGAAAACACAATTTCTCACTAGCAAGTGTCAGTTGGAAACAAAGCGGGTTTCCCTTTTGTTAAATGCTATGAGGAGCTTACAATTTTTGAATAAATTTTAGTACAGGATAAGGTTCGGAGGAATTGGACATTTGGTCCATGAGTGGACATACGAATTTTTATGTCCAATGTCCAGTGTTTTTTAGAAGATGCTTTATCAATGTAAAGAACAAAAACTTTTTTTGAAATAAAAAGCGTAACTTAAAAAGTTTACGATCTTTTGGATATATAGAGGGAGCGGTAAAAACAAAGCATTTTTACAACCAGTTGTCGGTCAGTTCAATAAGTCAATTGAATAAGTCTATATGCTCACTTGTAAATCGACCCCATATTTCACCTTTTCTGACCCTGGTATTGTTTCGAACAAGTGTCACTGATTTACTGCCACTAACAACGAACAAACTTTTCGAGCGAGCTAAGAAGTTTGCCGCCGAAAGAAGTAGCCGCCTTACCACATGCTAAAATATGTTCTAACCAGTGCTGATATACGACTAACTCGTTGGTTAAAAAATTAGCTGAGCAGTTAAATTTCTCTAGAAGATAGTTTCTAACTGGTTCGCTAGAAACAAGTTACAGTCGCGCTCCATATAGTGAAATCTCGATATAGTGATCATTGATAAAGGGGTTTGGACTTTAGGGGGGGGGGAAATTTGACAAAAAAATGCCAACTTTGGGGCCTCATTCTGAAACAGTAATATTATTTGGAAAAACTTTTTACACGATTGGATTGTATGCAAATGTTCCCACAAAATGGCATATTTTGTTTCCTTCTGTAAATTCAATTATGGCAATTTTTCGGACCCCAAAATTCGGGGTTTTCGCCATTTTGATGATGCAAAAAGCAAAAAGTCCAGCGCGGAACCGAACCAGAGGCAACTCGGAAGTGAGACTGCAATACAACCACTCAGCCATGGTCGCAGATAGTTTTATAGGATAAAATCTGGTGACGTTTTTGAGTAGATTTTTTCAATTGTGGCCTCTCATATTTTTTTAGAGTTTCACTGAATTCCAACAAAAATTACTTTTTAGGATGTATATTCAAATGTTTCCAGTAAATAGCAATGGCCCCAAAAAAATGAGAGGCCACAATTGAAAAAATTCTACTCATAAACGTCACCAGATTTTAAAAAGTCAGACAAAGAATTTTTTAGAGAAAAATTTGTGAAGTAAAACATCACTTGGACTGACGTTGCTTTCACTCCGAGTGAAGCAAAAACTTCACTTAGACGACAATACTGATTATGCTACAGTTTTACAATCTTTGAAGCTTCTTTCTCCAAATTGGATGTGTAACTACACAGCCAATTTACACATCTTTGTCACTAAAATATTCTATGAACATCTCAAGCATTGACTAACAATTCCTATGAATAATGAAGCACTTCTTTCGAAGTAGCCAAAAACAATACGCCGGAAGACATTCGTGGACTAAAAACTTGGCAAATTGAGCAATCACGCAGAGTTGTTGATTATTTATTCCTTGAAAAATTAATAATCGAGCACCACTTGAGCACACCAACTGCCAAATTTAGAATGAGCAAACTCGAAATTTTCTTACAACTGCCAAAAAAGTCGTAATGTTGTCAGGAAAAAATACACCTAGTGTATTTTTGGAGGGAAAATTATTTCTGCTCGACAACACACCAATTTCATGGTTAAAGAGGAAAGCAAAATGGTGATTTTGAAGATTACCAAAAAAGCTAGCCATTATTATAAATAAAACGTAGAGAAGAAATTAAAAGCATGAAAAATTTTTTTGTTACTAAAAAAGTTCGAAACTTATGCACTTCGGCCCCTCCCCAAATTAAGGGGGGCGAATTGCACTGATCGGTGCACTTCGGCCCAATTATAAAGTAAAGCTACTTTATAATTTTGGATGAGATGCGAAGAAAATTTGCAGAAAACAGTTTGACTACTTTTTGAGAATTCAAATTGGCATAAATTTATAATATCTAGCAACTCAAAATATCAAGTCTAACTAATCCGAAGAAGGTCTAATGCTGAAAAGAAAATGAGTTTTCGGCTAGTTGGAGCTAAGTCTATCCTAAAATGGACAAGGCTAGATGAAAAGGAATTGAAGAGATAATAAGTGGAAAGACTAGTGGACAAGCCTGAAATCTTTTAATAGAAAATTACTATTGAAGAAATAGTTTTAAAACAAATGCGCTTCAAAAACTTAAAAAATTAAAAAGGCATTTTGAACAAAATCTTTTATGTTGAAATTTTGCATTTTCATAAAATTTTATTTTGAAAATTTCTATCATGTCTAGCACAATTATGCACTCATATTGACTCGGATTTCTATCACTAATTATTTCCATAAATTTATGAAAAATTGAGAGAATATTCCCGTTGCCTGATTATCAATAAAATCCAGTTATTGATACGAAAAATCTATTTCACTTTACTAGGTTTTTTCTCTTTGATAAGTCCGAGTATAATGATATCATAATTGCATTTCGAAATGCGATTACAAATTATGATATATCATACTCGAACTTATCAAAGGGAAAAAACTTAATAAAATGAACTTGATTTAAATTTTTCGTATCAATAAGCGGATTTTATTGATAATCAGGCAACGGGAATATTCCCGCGTGCAATCCTGTAAATGAACGAGTAAATAAATGGTTAGTCGAGGATTTTCGGAGACGCTTTCCCCCAAGGTAATTTTAGCAAAGTTAGAAAAAAGTTACTTTAGTGATCCAAGTCGAATTAGTTTTATAGCGACATAACCTATAATTTCCATATATAAAATTTTCAATTTTGAGCCAAAAGACTCGGAGATATGAATAGGCTTAAGAAAATTCATTAAACTGCTTCGGATCGGAGGCTCTCTAGGCGACTAATTTGCTTATGACATAAAGGCATGTCATATCTAGTCGCGTTCTGAAATTAGTCTCTTTGCGGCATATGCAAATTTGGACATGCTGTGCTTGTTGCATTTACATTTTAATAAAAAATTTACTGTGCTAAGGAAATAAATTTTCGAAGACAAAAATGATTAAACTAGTGATAGAAATCCAGGTCAATATGAGTTCATGAGTGAGTTAGACATAATTGAAATGTTGCATTTTAAATTTTATAAAAATGCAAAATTTCTATTAAGTCTAGCTCAATCATGAACTCATATTCACCCGGATTTTGATCATCAGATTAAAAGACGTTTTCTTGAACACTCGAACTTGAAAGGGCATAGTGTTAAACGGTTCGACTGCGCTCCAAATTGAATTTATTTAGTGAGATTGACGCATGGGCAAATTTTTAAAAGTCGTTTTGAGTCAAAATTCGGGTTCTAAAAAAATTCAAAACCTTATTTGAAGTTCAAAAACCCGATTTTACGTTGAATTTTTGTTTTTTCTAAACTGTCTAGAACATACATGGGCAGCCCCCCAGGTAGACTTTTCAAAAAAATCTACAACCCTCATTTGATCCTCCTCCCAATGGGGTCGAAAAAAGCGACCAAAAAAAAGATTGACAAATTTAAAAAATATTTTTTTACCAAAAATAAATATGCTGCTCCAAGCAACCTACTTTTCGACTATCAATTCTCAATTTGTCGGCCTTCTGACCCACATCCTACACCCCCTCCCCCATCTTTTGGAGCACAGTAGAACCGTTTAAGGCAATGTTTGAAAGCCTCAAAGGCTTTCAAAAATTTAAAAACCGCCAGTAGAAAAATCTATGAAGAAATTATATTCTTTTATCTAAAAATTCTAATAAATTCTATTTAATGAGTTCAAAATAATGTTAGACTAACAAGAAATTTCGAAGAAAATTTAATTAGTATACAGAATTATTTCTATTTTGATAAGTTCAAAAAAGTTTTAGAACAAGAATTATTATAACCAAAAACTATTTTTTAGATCCAAAAGTTCGTACTTTTTTAAATCAAAACTAATTTGCTATCGATAAATATCTTTTTCCTAAACATTTCCCTTTAATAAGTTGGAAAAAGATGTTAGACAATAAAAAATTTTTGCAAAATTTTCCTTTTTGTCTAACATTATTTTTGAATTTATTAAAGGGGGGAGGGGTAAAATTGCGGTATGTTGGTAGCGAAAAAAATTTTTTTTGAATTTTTGCAAAAAATGACCCTACTACCCCTAATTTTATGCAAAAAATCGATTGCGCGCATTCTCGAAGCTTGAAAATGCTTCCCTGGCCCTGAACCAGGGAAATAAGAGTGTGTATTGAAGCGAAAATATGAAAATTTTAGATTTCTCTTCTAAAAACCGACTTGTAGACTAATTTCTAGGCGAAAAATCGATTGCGCACATTCTCGAAGCTTGAAAATGCTTCCCTGACCCTGAATCAGGGAAATAAGAGTGTCTATTGAAGCAAAAATATTTTGCTTCAATACACACTTCAATCGTGAACTCATATTCACTCGGATTTTGATCATCAGATTAAACATTACTATTGCCTCAAAGGCTTTCAAAAATTTAAAAGTTAACGGAATGGAAGGCATAAAGAAATTATATTCTTTTATTTAAAAATTCTAATAAATTCTATTTAATAAGTTCAAAATAATGTTAGACTAACAAGAAATTTCAAAGAAAATTTAATTAGTATAAAGAATTATTTCTATTTTGATAAGTTCAAAAAAGTTTTAGAACATAAAGAATTTTTTTTATAAACAAAAACTACAGGCAAAATTTTTCTTTTTTGTCTAACATTATTTTCGAGTTTATTAAAGGAGTTATTTTAGAAAAAATGTAATCGATACAAAATAAAAGCATCTTTAAATATCTCTCATATTTGGGAAGTTTGGAGCTCGGATTAACATGCTGAGAAGTGGAAATTCAGGGAATTTGAAATTGGGCAAAAGTGTTCTGACTCGACTGGGACTCGAACCCGGACCTTTTGGCTACCGTCCAAGTGCACTACCATTGTTCTACTGAGACCTCCAACTGGTGCCCGAAAACTTTTGCTTAATTTTAAATTTCCTACATTTTTAGGCACTAGGCGTTTGGTTACGGTTACCGGTCATCGGTTACCTGTTGTGTATGTCCTCCTCATGTTCCTGTACAAAAACACTTATGTTCCGGCGACGGTTATGCCTTGATGGCTATGTAATTATGCCACCTTTGCGCGTACAAAAAATGCAATTCTTCAACATGAAGTCGGTGAGATTTCGACTCGTTTTCGCCGTGTTTTCGGACGTTTGAATGAGAAAATTTTGTGCAGAAAAAGATTATGTAATTAAGAGACGATGTCTCGAACCCGGGGTGGCCATAGTAACAAAAATTCGAATCAATTTTTGAAACCGTGGTATACCCTAGGTTTTCGGGGTCGCTCAACACGAATCTGAAGTCTGTTTTTGCAGACGACTTTTTGATGCCCCTTTACGGCAGGTCGGCCTTTTGAACTTTAGATCAAACTTCAAATGAGCATATACCCGACCAGCTAAACCCATATCCAATGGTTTTGGTGTCGTTGGAAAGATGATGAATTTTACTTCATTTTTTGTCTATACAACTACTAGTCAAAACTGGGTAGTTGTGGAATATAGAGCAATTTTTCTCATTTTTAGGTCATTTTCGAGGCCCAAAAAAGAATTGTTTTCGATCTAGCTCCTATGGGGTTTTCGAGAGCACTACGTTTCTTCGCCTATTAGTTAGTATCTCCAATTTGAGCTATCGTTCGCAGGAAAAGCGTGATTACAAAAAATAGAAAATGAACCCCGAAAAGATAACTCTTTAGACATAACAAAATTAGCTGCTATAACTCTAATCCTGGGGAGAAAAAAATATACACTACTATATAAGTAAAAAATGATCCTCTCAATCAATAGGCAAGATGGCTTAGCGGATTTGTAGCAGGCCAATGAGTTTAAGTTCCGAGGTTCGACTCCCCTTGCCATCCAAAAGTTTTTGTCATTTCTTAAAAATTGTTTATCAGAATTAGAGTTATAGCAGCTAATTGTGTTATTTCTAAAGGGTTATCAGGTGAGCTCTTTCAGAAAATAGAAGACTTTTTGAAACATTCATGCGTCACTATGTGCATGTCCCTTGTGAGGTGGAAATTGGATCCTCCACAAATGAATTTCATATTCTTAAACACAAATATACCCCGGAACAATGTTCATAATCTTGTGTTGTCTATGTTGAAATAATATATCCGCATTCCAAAAACGTCAGTAAGTGCCCAGAAAAAATGAAGAAATGCCCTGCGGAAGCGCCCCGATTTTTGGCCATTTTCTTCTCAAAATTGGAAGACGAATAAAGATGAATGAATCTCTTCCTTCCAGGCAAACAAGCCTCTTAACTCGATTTTTCGCCGCAATAATGCCTTTCATCTTCGATCTTATGGCTAGCTTCTTGGATTATGTGTGTGTCCGGCGGACATTATTGGCTTTAAAATGGGCAGTTTTGAACATTTTGTTGGGTGTTAAAAATTTGTTTAATTTTATAAATTTTTATTTTACTAGAGAAAGATGATTTTATACAGTAAAACCCCTTTAAGCTGACCACCCTCGAGAGGGGGTCAGCTTAAAGGATTTTAGGAAGGGGATTCGCTTATATGGGTTTTCAATAAATTTTATCTCAATATGAGTTCAAGATTAAGTTAGACATAATAGAAATTTTGCATTTTCATAAAATTTTAAATTGAAAATGCAAAATTTCTACTATATCTAACTTAATCATGGACTCATATTGTCTTTTAATCTGATTGGGGGGAGAGTAAACTTTGCAGCAGTACTTCCGAGAAAATTTTGGAGCTGTACGGCCTGGGGGGGGGCGCACTTAACGTGACTCCAAAGGCCGAAGTAGAAAAACGTTAAAA
>JAQGBS010003680.1:0-11198 GCA_034698545.1 Acrobeloides obliquus
TAGTTTTCGAGATAATTGCGTTTGAAATTTTGAATTTGTGTACAAGCTCTTCGTTGTAATATACAAACTTTTTTGAATTTTTAATCGATTTTTTCAATTTTCATAAAATGAGCATTATAACAATTTTTATAGCTAAATGAGACGAACAAAATGACACCAAGATGACCCAATTTGAAAATTGTTTTGGGTTATTGAAACGAAAATTCTGATTCATGTTTTCGTCTCAATAATCCAAAACAATTTTCAAATTGAATAATTTTGGTGTCATTTTGTTCGTTTCAATGAGTTATAAAACATTGCTACAATGTTCATTTTATGAAAATTTTAAAAATCGATTTTTCATAAAGATTCAAAAAAGTTTGTGTATCATAACGAAAACATGAACTTTCAAGCGCAATTATCTCGAAAACTACAACGATTCAGAACATGCCGTAAAAACAAACAATGCTCCATTTTTCATGAACTACCAGAATATCTGCGCGCTATGAGTATAAAGTCAATTTTGCATAAAAATTTGTAAATACGCCTCCGGCCATCTTATTTACATCTGAAAACATTTTTTTCTAAAAAATAAATTTTATATAACCCAATTTTCCCACATTCATTCGTAAGACGTCATTTTGCCAAAATTGATTTATCAAAACAGCAGCCTCATCTTCATTCTTCTTTCATATCAAGAACTTCCGCCACTTTTTCCGCCTTGTGTAATAGCTCAATCGAGAAATGAAATTTAGGTTGTTCAAATGAGATTAAGTGGCCATTGTGTGTGTGTTTTGAAGAGCTTGAAAAAAGTGCGAAAATTTTTCATTTTCACAATTTCATTTTAGACCGGCTATTGTTTTTCTGAGCTCATGTCTTTTTCTTCAAAATTTGTCATTTTGAAAATTTTGTTCTGCTAGGTATACAAAATTTAGTTTCAATACACATGCCTCTTCCCTGAATCAGGGAATCGTTTTCAAGATTCGAAAATGTGCAAACCTTGAAAACACTTCCCTGTCCCTGATTTTATGCGAGGAATCGATTCCTCGCATAAAATTACCCCAGGAAGATGATTTTGAAGCAGGAAAGCCAAAACTTTTCGATTTTTGCTTCAATACAAAACACTCATTTCCCTGAATCAGGGAACGGGAAGCGTTTTTAAGGTTCGGCAATGCGCACAAGCGATTCCTCGCATAAAATTAGTCCTGGGCCATTTTTGAAAAAAAATTTTTTCGGTTCGAAAAAATCGCCCAAATTTCGATTTTTATACCCTCTGTACTATTTTTGTTTTAACAACACCTTTTTCTTGTGCCACATTTGCGACCTGCAGCCTCATTCCGAATTCAATTAGTCGATGCACTTTCCGCTTCGGCCATTCGAGCCCTCGCGAGAGACCAACTTCATTCATAAAATTCACCCACGGCATCTTTTTTTTCGCTTGGCTGTCACGTTGGTTTTTTTTAATACGAGGACTACTACCGGATGAGCTATCGGCTTTCACAACTTTCGGACAGGCAAATCCAGTCTCGCATGCAAGTCAAACAAGCATTCCTGGGGACATCCAAGCATTCATTCATTCGTAAAAGTGCTGCTCTTTGGGACGGTTTCGAATTTCTATCAAAATTTTGTTTTTTTCCCGTGTTTATAAAGAATGTGTGTCATAGGAAATTAAAAGTGAACTATAAAGTTATGCTCGCTGTATGTAAAAAATAGAAATTTTTATGCGCACAATTGCCTTAAAAAATCACATTTTGGCGAAAAAGAAAACCACAAATTGATGAAAATTCTAATTTTTGTTCATTTTCGCTTCAATACACACTCTTTTCCTGAATCAGGGAAGAATTTGCAAGGCGCGCAATCGATTCCCGATCTAGGAAAACCTATAGACATCTGGTTTTCTGGTGAAAATTCGAATATTAGTTCGTTTTCGATTCAATACACATTCTTTTCCTGAATCAGGGAAGAGTTTGCAAGGCTTGGAAAGGATGCGCAATCGATTCCCGATCTAGAAAAGTCTCTTAGTTCATTTTCACTTTAATACACACTCTTTCCCTGAACCAGGAAAGAATTTGCAAGACTCAGAAAGGCGCGCAATCGATTTCTGACCTAGAAAAACCTATAGACACCCTTACGGCGAAAATTCGAATCTTAGTTCATTTTCGCTTCAATACACAATCTTTCTCTGAATCAGGGAAGAATTTGCAAGGCTCGGAAAGGCGCGCAATCAATTCCCGACCTAGGAAAACATCTGGTTATCTGGTGAAAATTCGAATCTTAGTTCATTTTCGCTTCAATGAATCTACCCCTTTCTTTGAATCAGGAACAGGGAAGCAGTTTGCGGCTCGGAAATTCACAAATGTTTTTCGCCTAGAAAAACCTCCGGAGGAATCAATTCCATAGAAAATCAATTCAACGCGCAAAAGCCGGAACTAGATCCCATCTTTCATAGGTGAGTAAAAGACAGTAGCGCAGTGGAAATTTTTTCCACAAAAATCTAGCCTAATAAGGACTAGAATCCTTAGAGCCTCTAGATTTACGATTTTGCAACGGGGTGGAATCGATTGCGCACATTTCCGAAACGTGAAATAGCCTGTGTATTGAAACGAAAACCTGAATTTGGACCTTCACTACGCTGTAGTTGTGCGAAGTACATGTGTAGGCGCCAAATTTCTAGTCAACCCCATCAAATCATGTTAAAAGGACAAGCTTTACAATCTCAAATTTCTATGACATTCGTTTTGTCTCCTTTCTGCTTCTCGAATTTTATGTGTGCCAATTTTATGTATGGTTGCCATTTTGAACAAAGTGCGCGAGCGTGGGCTGTTGCTGTTATTGTTACCTTAGTGCATTGGTGTTCTCTCGTTGTTGAGATCCCTGGGAACCCAGTCTGACTTCATTGTTACGAATTGAATTAACTTCCTTCATTTTCATATGTTTGTTTATGTTCATTACTAATTGTCAAACAGATCAGGATTTTCAATTTGAGTGTTTTATGAATTTTTTACGTGGCAAATTTTCGTTAAATTGTTGTTATAAATGATAGTTTTAAAACGGGAATTGCACCTTTTTTTGTTTTAATTAGTAGGAAAATTTGAAGAGAGTAGGCTTTTTTGGGTATTTAATTGGGGGTCAAAAAGATCAGCATTTACTAATTGAACTCTTTAGTTAAACAAAAATTCCATTTGCAAATTTGTTGTGTAGTACAGGCCATTTTTTGGAGCTTTTTTTCAAAATTGTGCTCGATAGACAAGTTGATTTTTCATTTTATACAGGGTGAACAGAAATAACTTGACCCCCTTGATGATATTTAGTATTCATAAACTTTTTTAAATTTTTTGTTAAGGGCAAAATGTTTTGGGTTCGAACTTGAGAATAATTTCTACGACTCGACAGTCTTTGCCACTCGGCCATGAGAGCATCTTAAATTTCAACTATAACACTTATGTAAAACATGATATGGGCTAAAAAATTTTCCTTGAAGATTATCCCCATGATTTTGGTATCATTTTTCTTCTCTCACCGAGCCCTATCGATTGGTATAGGTTGTGACGGAATTGGACTTAAGGTGATGGAGATAGCACAAACATACAGACACATATAGCGCGTTTAATGTTTTAGGATAAGGACTTTTCTTCATAACAGAATTTTCCTCATATATAAGACTATTTCATTTTTCTATCATTCCTTCAACTTTTTCATTTTTCGAGAAAATTATTTTTTCAGTTTAAAAAAATTTCTAACCCAAATATTTTTTTAGAACTTTCTCAAGCCCAACGCGCCTTTGCTTCATCATTATGCGACTTCAAATTTGAAAGTGTTGGCACGAATCAGACAGACGACGAAAGAGCCATAGGTATACAAATTTTTTTACCCTAATAAAAACCACCAAAATTTTGCAGCAAGCTGTCTGAGTGAATTCGGAAGACTTTTAAATCAAATCGAAGATCGTCGGGCGAAAATCATCGATCAAGCAGAGCGAGTGTATGTTGATCCGTTGAAAAATCTCGCTGATCGTATTGAAAAGAAGCTATTGCACGACGAGCGGAAGAAATTTGAAAAGGAGTCTTCGAAATTTTATAGTAATCTTGAGAAGCATTTGCATTTGAGCACAGTGAGTTTTTATTAATTTTTTTCATCAGTATCTGCGGCCCAAAAACTAAATCGAAAATCGGCATTTTTGGGCTAAGCAGGCTCAAGCCTCCTCCCCTGAAACGGCCAAATTTTTGAAAAAATGGCCATTTTTTAAATTTCTTAAGAAAAATGCATTTTTTCACATTCAAGCCCCCCAAAACCAAATCCTGGATACGGCCCTGATGGCTCAGATCTGTATAATTTAGTCATAAAAATTTTTAGGTCCGAAAAAGCGATTTCCGTGAAGCCGACAATCAATTAGCACTACAACAACGAGATTTCTGCAGAGCGTCGCTACAATATGTGGCTGAAATCCAGGCCGTCCAAGAGCGGATGAAATTTGAATTTGTCGAAACATTGAGCTCATTTTTATCGAATTGGCTTTCCGTCTATCACACCGGCTACGTGGCCTACGAAAATTTCCAGCCCAAAATCAAATCTATCAACAATAAGGTTCAACACGCGAAGGAAAGTTTTGAGACGACTCAAGTCGAAGCGAATTCGTTGAAGCAGAGGATGTTGATGGCTCATATTAAAAATGTTAGTGACAGGCAACGTGTACATTGAAACAAAAAGAAACGTGGATAGCTTTTTTATGCATCTCTGAGTGGTCGTATCGTGGGAAAATAAGGATTAGTTAGTATTAATCCTGATTTTCCCGCCATACGACTACGCAGGGATGCATCAAAAAAGCTATCCACGTTTCTTTTCGTTTCAATGTACAGAGTATTCAAATCTGTACATTGTAGACCTTGGTCCAACCATCAAATTTTTAGGTCTTTCCTTCAAGCAGCGGCTCAAACTCATCCGACGATCAACCATTACGCTCAGCCAATTCCAATATCAAACAAGGCTATGTGTATATGCAAGAAAAAAGCAAAATTCCAAGTAAACTTTTTTTACTTTCTTTTGTATTTTATTCTTTTTTACAGAAACGATTGGACGTGATGTACTATCTCGGAACTGGACAAAATATTATTGTGTTTATTCGAAAGAAACGAGAATTTTCACTATGATACCTGTAAATACTTCTTCAAAAACGGTAAACAATTGTTTTTATGCAAATTTTGAGGCACGTTTTTGGGTGAATAGAAAAAATTTGACTCGAGCGGGATCGAACCCTCACCCGACTGAGTGATAAGCGAAAGCTTTACCACTTTGCTATGGTGCAAAAACTTTTTTGCCCTTTACACATCTCCTTTTTTCCACTCAGTACCAATTTTATTTATGTTTTGAGCAAAAATTCAATTTTGAGTAAAAAATTCGATTTTTGGGCAATTTGTAAAAGTACGACTGCGCCGAACACGCCGAACGGGGCATCAAACGGGGCGCCGAACACGCCAAACGGGTCTCAATTAGGCCTAAGCCTAGGCCTGAGCCTAGGCTTAGGCTTAGGCTTAGCCTTAGGCTTAGGCTTAGGCTTAGGCCTATGTCTAAGTCTAAGCCTAATCTTAGGCCTAAGCTTAGGCTTAGGCCTAGGTCTTAGGCTTAGGTCTTAGGCTTAATTGGGACCCGTTTGGCGTGTTCGGCGCCCCATTTGGTGCATCGTTCGGCGCGTTCGGTGCAGTCGTACTTTCACAAATTGCCGATTTTTGAGCAAAAATTTGATTTTTCAGTAAAAAATTCAATTTTTAAGTAAAAATTTGATTTTTGAGCAAATATTCGATTTTTGAACAAAAATTTGATTTTGAGAAAAATATTCGATTTTTGAGTAAAAATTGTTGAATCGAACCAAAAGATCCAGTTTTCTTCTTACAATCACATTATTCACACCTCTAAAAATTGGAAGCCACTTTTTGTCGTCCATAAGTGACTCTCTTGTCAAACAAGTTGCAATAACACTAAAAACATCGCCTCTCATAGTCTAACCAGCCTGTGTGAGTCATATAGAATTGTCTTTCCTCTTCCCCCTTCCTACCTGTGTGTTGGGTTGTGCAGGCTGGACAAAAGTGGATTGCGCACCTTGGCTTGGCCAGTCGGTTAGGGTTTCCGACCAATACACATCTGCCTACCCCCGGCTGTCCCTATCCCGGTGGCTCATTCACACTTTCGTGTGTGTGGGTGCATCCTCGTATACTCTCACAGTTTCGCTCTTGCCATACGCGTTCCGTAAATTTAATATTAAATGTAATGATGATGATTGTTGTTTGCAGGACATGCGCGCCAGTCTCGAGCAATCCGTCTCATTCAAACTGAAGACATGTATTCGTCGTGCCTCTGACAGCATAGATAAAAGGTAGTGAACGATTTTTGACTTTTTAATTGAATTTTATGTTTTACAGGGTGTATTTGGGCGATTTTTTCATGTTTTTCGACACGAAAATTTTTTCAAAAATGACCCTATTATGGGTAATTTTATGTGCGGAATCGAATGCGTGCATTTCCAACGCTTTCCTGGTCCTGAATCAGGAAATCAGAGTGTGTGTATTGAAGCGAAAATCGAAAATTTTTAGATTTTTTGTCTGAAAATGACTTTCTGGGGATAAATTTATGCGGGAAATCGATTGCGCGCATTCCCGAAGCTTGAAAACGCTTCTCTGACCCTGAATCAGGGAATCAGAGTGTGTATTAAAGCGAAAATCGACAATTTATATATTTTCTGGTGGGTAAACTTATGCGGTAAATCGATTGCGCGCATTCCCAGAGCTTGAAAACGCTACCCTAATCCTGAATCAAAGAAAAATTGATGTATTATAGCAAAAATTGGTCATCGCTTCACTACGCACACTCCGATTCCCTGATTCAGGGTCAGGGAAACGTTTTCAGGCTTCGGGAATGCGCGCAATCGATTCCCTTCATAGAATTAACACTAGAATGATCATATTTAGAAAAAATTTCCGGACCCCAAAAATCACACAAAAGTTTCTTTTTATAACTCTTCATGGAAAGAGTTGTAGACCCCCGAAAATTTTTCCTGATATTTTATTTTTTGAGAATTTTTTTGGTTCATGCTCATTTTTAAAATTTTAAGATTCTGCTTCGATTTGGTGGGCGAAGATCGCTCCGAAATCATGACATTTCAAGCCTTATCGGACGAAGATCGTCGGCAATGGCTTGATGCGATGGATGGCAAAGAACCGGTCTATTCGCCCGGCGCTGGACCGCCCTCGTCTAATTCTTTTGATAGTGAGTTATGATAACAAAAAAAACTGTTAAAGAACCAATCTACATTCGGGGAGTTGATTCCATGAGCAGAAAATTCTGAGCACTTTTTCTTAACAAACCATTACTTGAAAATCTAACGGTAAAAAGTTATGAGCGAAAGAAAATTGTGAAAAAAGATTTTCAAACAAGTTTAAATATTGAAACGAATTTCCTGAAAAACATTACAATCAATAAAAGTTTGTGAAAATAATTCAAATTTTTTGAATATTCATGAAAATATAAATACAGCATTTTTCTCAGCTCAATGAGACGATTAAAATGCTGTATTTATATTTTCATGAATATTCACAAAATTTGAATTATTTTCGTTTCAATACACAAACTTTTATTGATTGTAATGTTTTTCAGGAAATTCGTTTCAATATTTAAACTTGTTTGAACATTTTTTCACAATTTTGTTTCGCTCATAACTTTTTACCGTTAGATTTTCAAGTAGTGGTTTTTTAAGAAGTGTTCAGAATTTTCTGCTCTTTCTCATGAAATCAACTCCCGAAAGTAGACTGGTACTTTAAATAAAGAGTGAGCCAAGAAACTGTACCTTTAGGTTTTTTGGTGAAAAATTTTCAAAAATCATCTATAAGGGGGGTATTTGTGAAAAATACTCCTCATATTTTCATGCGATTTTTGAAAAAAAGTTTGAAAATTTTTCGCCAAAAAATGCAAAAGTAAGAATTTTGTGGCTCATCCTGTACAGAAATGCAAATCAGTCGATAGAAGGTGAAAGTTGAACAAATATTGGACAAAATATTTGTTGAAGAAAAAATCTGTTCATACAAAAATCTTGAAACTTATGCACTTCGCCCCCCCCCAAAATTCGCATAAATCAAACATTTTGGGGGGGCCTAACTGCACTGATCAGTGCACTTCGGACCCCTCAAATTGGGGGGGGGGGGGGTTCTTTAATGTAAAAGATGAATTTGAAGGAAACAAAAAAATCTGTTTGTGTATGAAGATTTTCAAAATTTGTATGTGGTCATCGCGAACTGAAATTTGGCTAATTTCCCAACAAATTTAACATTTATCTTTCAAATAGGAACTAATTTTTTGTGGTCAAAGATTTTTTTGTGATGTTTACTTGGCCTTTCCTTGTTGTCCCCAAAAAATAACGATGACCTTGATGTTTTTATTAGGGCTTATTTTTAAGAAACTTTTTAAAGGGCCAATCCACTCGGGAAAAAAACACTATGAAAAAGTTATATATTCGGAAAGTTCATGAAAAATAGAACATTTTTTGTTTTTACGGTAACCATCTGAATCGTTATCGTTGCCGACATAATCGTGTTTGAAGTTGGCGATTTTTGAAATCTGTGTATTACAACGAAAACATGAACGCAGTGAAAATTCGGCATAGACAATAACGGGACGATGAAGGACAATTATCGTCCCATTCTTGATCATCCCGTTTATGTGTTGTTTGAACGATCGTTCCATCTCGTTTTTGTCTATCCCGAATTTTCACTGCTTTCATGTTTTTGTTGTAATACACAGATGTGTTTTTTTCTGTTTTTCCCAGTGTACTGGTCCTTGAAGACAAAATTTTCCTTCCTCTATGCAATTATGATTTTCACCGGAAATTTTTAGCCCACAATTTTCACCTCTCAAAACACTTTTTTCATCCCTTTCTCTAACGAGACCTCAAATTTGCGATAAAATAGTAGATTTTCGGTCATTTTGGCCGCGTCAGAGGAGTTTCTTTCAGAAAAAATTTCATCGACAGCATCGTTAAATTTTTTTGGAGGCGGTAATTTTAAACGTAAGCAAAATGGTTGCAAAGAGAATGAAGAAGAAAAAAAAGTTTACGTGGTGATGACTTTTGAAAATTGGAGACCAAATTTGAATGTGGAAAAGGAGAAAGTTGGAGATAATTTCCGTTTTTCCACTTGATTTCATTGGACTTGAACTTGTTTGAATTTCTTCAAGTTGTGATTTTTTGCAACCATGATTTTTTTGGCATTTTTTTCAAACTTTTCAAAAGTTTATAATGACAAAAATTCCCGAAATTGTCGCAGAAAAAAATTTTGGAGCTACTACACAATGGGGGGGGGGACCATCCACGTGAAAAATTTTTGAAAATTTTTTTCTGAAGATGATTCCTCTAAGGGTAATACATGCGGGAATCCGAATTTGACATTTTCGAAGCGAAAAAACTCTTCCTGATTCAGGGAAGGCGTATTGTGTATTGAAGCGAAAAGTCGCAAAAATGCGATTTTTGTCTAAAAACAACACCTTTTGGGGTAACAATGTGCGTAGAATCCGAATTTGACATTGGATTCAAAAAGCTGTATATCGACGCGAAAATTCGATAAAATCATTTGTTAATTGGATAAATCATTGGTTAACTATAAAATTGCAAAAAGTTTAAGCTTTAAAATTTGTGTATTAATATGTTATTTTCTCAAATTTTCGCGTCAATATAAAGCTTTTCTTGAATCCGAAGAATTTTATAAATGCCAAATTCGAATTCCCCGCACTTTTTTACCCCAAAAGGGGTCGTTTTTAGGCAAAAATCGCATTTTTGCGACTTTTCGCTTCAATACACAATACATCTTCTTTACATAAGACGCCTTCCCTGAATCAGGAAAGCGTTTTTTCCCTTCGAAAATGTCAAATTCAGATTTCTCGCATGTTTTTACCTCTAGAGGGGTTATTTCCAAAAAAAATTTTGAAAATTTTTCACGTGGTGGCCTATTATGTAGTAGCTTCAATATTTGTTCATATCCTCTTTAATTTTTTCTCTCTAAAGCATTTCTTTCTATCTTTCTTCTTTTTTATTTGAGATACCCTAGGGAAATGGTAACTTGTGATTATATAGTTTAAGATGTTCCCCAACACATCAAAGTGTTTTTGCTTCTCAAAAAACTGTCAAATTTTGAAACTTTTTCGACATCTCAAGCTGGAAATCTTCCTCTTTCTTGGTAGTTTAATTATGCTAAATTAGTTTTTTGAATGATTTTGCCCATAAAAATTTAAGTTTCTATTTAAAAATCCTTAAAATGTGTTCTATAGCTCTTTTTTCAACAAAAAATGCGCGCGTGGCCTACTGGCTAGGACGCTGGCCATTTATGTTATTGGTGCGGATTTGACTCCTACAGAGTCGAAACTTTTTAGCGAATCATAAAAAGTATTAAAAACAAGTACCCTTAAAATTGCACGAAAAATTTTTTGCGCCTTATGCCACTGGTTCAATTCCCGTTGGAGTCGAGTTGTTTTTGTATCGATTTTTTAAAATTTTCACCAAATGGACATTGTAGCTATAATCTTTGATAGCTAAATGAGACGAACAAAATGACACCAAAATTATCCAATTTGAACATTTTTTGGGTTATTGAAACGAAAACATGAATCAGAGATTTCGTTTCAATAACCCAAAACAATGTCCAAATTGGATAAATTGGGTGTCATTTTGTTCGTCTCATTTAGCTATAAAAAATTGCTACAATGTTCATTTTATGAGAATTTAAAAAATTGATACAAAAATAGAATTTTTCGCAAAAAATTGTGTACTACAACGAAAACATGTACACAAATTCAAACGCAATTATCTCGAAAACTACAACGATTCAGAACATGCCGTAAAAACAAAAAATGCGTCATTTTTCATGAACTTTCCGAATATCAACCCCACTGGATTGATCCTTTGCTGGTTCTTTGTTTTTACAACTTTTTATGGTCTATTAAAATAAAATTTCGACCCCTCCAAAATTTTTGAACCACTGTGAACTTTTCAAAGATCATGACTTTTTATTGGCCATATGTGTTTTATTATTAGGCCAATTCCCAATTTTTCCCCAAAACCCCATCTGCTTGAAATCAATTTTCAACGTTTCCAACATCTTCTTACCTAGTAAGAAGAGATATGCGTGACGTTGTCTTCAGTGTTAGCTAATAAAATAATCTTTTGTTATCCACTTCCGTTTCATGCC
>JAQGBS010003681.1:0-11198 GCA_034698545.1 Acrobeloides obliquus
CAAAACATCTTTTGAGTTGTCGAGAAATGAGAAATCCCCTCTCCTCGTCCTTTTTTCCCAACAAACACGCGAAACGCTCAACAACACAGCTGAACACATACATATATATACACACAGACTTTCTTTGGCTTCCACCACACACTCGCAAAGCCATATAGAAATGAGCGGTATTTCTCTCAGCACGAACAGGCACGCCAACAAAAAAAAGATGCGATGAAAGGCGACAAAAAAAATCTTTCACTGGCGTTATAAACAAATTCAATTTTGCAGAGACGTTGTGCTGACATAGCAACCGTCGATTCATTACATTTTATTCATTTTTGGGTGCTAGTATGGTACGGGGATCGCAATTGAAAGTTTTTTTTTGAAAAAAATGTGTGAAAAATGGAATTTTTGGACAAAATTTAATTTTTGCCCCAAAATTGAATTTTTTGGTGAAAAATCTAATTTTGTCTGGAAAATTGAGTTTTTATGAAAAATCGAATTTTTGCTCGAAAAATTGAATTTTTTGTGAAGAATCTAATTTTTGACCCCAGAATTGAATTTGTATGAATATCGAATTTTTGCTCAAAATCGAATTTTTTCCCCGAAAAAATGAATTTTGGAATTTTTGCTCGAAAAATTGAATTATTGCTTAAAATCGAATTTTTTTGTTAAAAATCTAATTTTGTCCGAAAAAAGGAATTTTTGCTCAAAATCGAATTTTTGCCCGAAAAAATAAATTTTTTGTGAAAAATCTAATTTTGTCTGAAAAATGGAATTTTCTGCAAAAAATTGAATTGTTGCTCAAATTCGAATTTTTGGCTGAAAAATTGAATTTTTGTGTGAAAAATCGAATTTTTGCCCGGAAAATTGAATTTTTTTGTGAAACCACACCCGAAAACCCCCAAGTACAAATTTTCAGACGATTTGGAGAACTTTTTGAAAATTCAATTTTCCATCATTTTTGGAGGATACCCCTCCTCCCTCCGTATCCCCTGAGCTCAAAATTCAAAAATTCTTTCAGATTCATGTTTCCCCATATTATTTTTAGACCAAAATATGTTATTTTCTCGAATTTTCGCGTCAATATACAGCTTTTGCTTGAATTCGAGGAGTTTTATCAATGTCAAATTCGATTCCCCGCACATTTTTAGGCCGTTTTTATTCAAAAATCGCATTTTTGCGAATTTTCGCTTCAATACACAGGACTTCCTTGAATCAGGGAAGCGTTTTTTCGCTTCGAAAATATCAAATTTGGATTCTCTGCATGTTTTTTCCCCTAGAGGGGTCATTTCCAGAAAAAATTTTAAAAATTCTTTCAAGTGAGTGGCCCCCTCCTTATAGTAGCTCCGAAAAATCAAAAAATTCCTTCATATCGAGCTCCTCATGTCGAAAACCCCCTGAATGCAAAAAATTGTGACAAAATTTTCAAATTTTTTTTCTGGAAATGACCCCTCTAGGGGTAAAAACATGCAGGAATTTTTGAAATTTTCAAAACGAAAAAACGCTTCCCTGATTCAGGGAAAGCGTATTGTGTATTGAAGCAAAAAGTCGCAAAAAATGTGATTTTTGCGACTTTTCTCTTCAATACACAGGCCTTCCCTGAATCAGGGAAGCGTTTTTTCGCTTCGAAAATGTCAAAGTCAGATTTCCCCGCACGTTTTTACTATATAATCCAAAAAATTTTTATAATCCAAAATTTCGAAATCGCACTTTCAACGCATCACTATTGCTCATTTCTACTCTAAAGTATAAACAAGAAAAAAGCATTCGAAATTGGCTAGAATTCAACAAACTAAACGCAAACATAAGACTTTTCATGTTAGAAGTGATAAAAAGCAAAGTAGAAAAAATTGCAGAAAAATGTTTTTTCCTTCATGCCACTAAATATAAACAAACTCGAACTCCGACGTTTTTCTTTCATCCAATGGCCATTCAAAACAAATTTCGGAATCGCTAAACAAAATTTCGAAATATGCAAAAAATGTGTGAGAACTTGCAAACATCTTAAGAGCGCAACATCTTATTAGATAACAAAAACACCAATGATGATAATAAGTCTGGGTTGGCGCCTTTTATGTCCGCACAGTGGTCCATCAAAAAAATTTATTAGGAAAAGGAGTGCAAAAAAGAAACGAGGAGAACTAATAAGTGTTCATTTTCTTCTTATTACAAAGAGAGGTGCAACAGCAAGCTAGCACACACACAAACGATTTCTCACTGGTCAATGGACCATCAAGAAGAGAAACTCCAAGACAAGAAGACAACTTTGAGACGGACAGAAGAGTTGTTCGTTGATCTTTCACCTTAATATCATTGTTATTCGTAATGATAGAGCCGGTTAGAGACGACTGATCAACGAATTTAGCGTGACGCTGCTTATGATGAAATTTATGCATCAAGGATATTGAATTTTATAATGATTGTTTAAATCGTTTCAATAAACAATCTGATTGATCAACAAGCTCTTCGTTTCAATGTTCAAACTCGTTTGAAAATTTTTTTGTTTCGCTCATAACTTTTTGTGATTAGATTTTCAAGTGGTGCCGTAAAAGCTAAAAATGCTCAAAATTTTGTGCTCTATCACATGGTATCAACTCCCCAAAAGTAGGACTGGGGCCTGTTGCTTAGTTCCAGAACTGGAAGTCGGATCCCGGAACCGGAAGTTAGAACCGGAGACTGGAAGTAAAAACTTCTGACTATCGGTTCCGATTTGGAAATTTTGCACTAAGTTGGAACCGGAAGTTTCTACTTCCGATCTCCGGTTCCAGCTTCCGATCCGACTTCCGGAACTAAGCAACAGGTCCCTGGTCCTGGGTTTTTTCGATTCCTTTAAAGGACCAATCCAGTAGGAAAAAAGTTGTCAATTTTTGTTGAAATTCGAAAAGTTCATGAAAAATGGATCATTTTTTGTTTTTAGGGCATATTCTGAATCGTTGTAGTTTCCGAGAAAATTGCGTTTGGAATTTTAAATTTGTGTACATATTTTCGTTGTACTACACAAACTTTTTTGAATTTAAAATTTTCATAAAATGAACATTGTAGCAATTTTTTAGGAGACGAACAAAATGACACCAAAATTATCGAATTTGAATAACATTTTGGGTTATTGAAACAAAAACCCTGATTCATGTTTTCGTTTCTAACCCAAAACATGTTTTAAATTCGATAATTTTGGTGTCATTTGATTCGTCTCGCTGAGTTATAAAAAAGGCTGTATTTAGTTTTTTCTAAATGTTCAAGGATTTTGAATTTTATAATGATTGATTGAGTCGTTTCAATAAACAATCTGATTGATGAATCAGGGTTTTCGTTTCAATGTTCAAACTCATTTGAAAATTTTTTTGTTTCGCTCATAACTTTTTACTGTTAGATTTTCAAGTAGTGCTGTAAAAGCAAAAAATGCTTGAAATTTTGCGCATGGCATCAACTTTCTCAAAAGTAGTAAAAATTCAATTTTTCAGATTTCATATTTTCGTTGTAATACACAAACTTTTTAAAATTTTTTGCGGGAAAATCGATTTTTCAATGAACATTGTAGCAGTGTTTTATAACTAAACAAAATGACACGAAAATTATTCAATTTGAACATTGTTTTGGGTTATTGAAACGAAAACCCTGAATCAGAATTTTCGTTTCAATAATCCAAAACAATTGTCAAA
The DNA here is from genome assembly GCA_034698545.1 of Acrobeloides obliquus. Classification (NCBI taxonomy): domain Eukaryota; kingdom Metazoa; phylum Nematoda; class Chromadorea; order Rhabditida; family Cephalobidae; genus Acrobeloides; species Acrobeloides obliquus. The sequence continues at coordinate 3,645 of JAQGBS010003681.1, forward strand.
TTGGATAAATTTGGTGCCGTTTTGTTCATCTCTAGTCGAACTATGAATTTTACACTAAGACAAGAAGACAGTTTCGTTCTTTACACAGGCAATAAATCAAAAAATTTGACGTTGTCGCAGAAAAAAAAAATTCAAACTACTTGTATGTTTCCTTCTCTATGGGCAAAATGAAAAAAAAATTTTTCTCTTAAACCCGGTGCATTTCTTTCATTGAAACAAACTCTGCCAGCTGATAAACCCCTTATCAACAACCGATATCACTAACACTTAGCCAAGCTGTCGCTCAGCACGGCGGCAATTTTTTCCCAATGACCAACACTGGCTGTAAATGCATGTGAATTTCCTAACATCTATCGAGGAATGACCTTTTTTAAGGAGTAGAAATGATAGAAGACAATTTGTATTGTGAAGAGAATCAACGAAGACGTGTGTTATGGAAGTTGGCATTTTTGAAGGACCAGCCCAAGCGGAAAAAGTTGCTCCTTTTTGTTGATATTCGGAAAGTTCATGAAAAATGAAGCATTTTTTATTTTTACAGTAAATTCTAAATCGTTATCATTTTCAAGATAATGCATATGAAGTTGGCGAGTTTGAAAATTTTGTATATTACAACGAAAACATGTACCTGATAGTTTTTTCCTGAATCAATAAAATATGTATATCGAGAAGAAAATAATTCAAAATCCTTGAATATTTAGAAAATAAATAAATACAGCATTTTTTATCACTTATCGAGACAAATAAAATGACATCAAAATTATCTAAATTTTCAAAAAGTTTAAAAATTTTCTATTTTCGCTTCAATACACACATTCCGATTCCCTGATTCAGGGTCAGAAAAGTGTTTTCAAGCGTTGGAAATGTTGATTTCCTGCATAAAATTAGCCCTAATAGAGTACTACTACAAACTACTACGTAGTTTGTAGTAGTGCTAGTACTATAACAAACTATTACTAACTAATACTACTACTAATTAGTACTAATCCTGATTTTCTGCCATACGACCACGCATGGGTGCACCTGTACTAGTACTAACTAATCTAGTACTAATCCTGTTTTCTCGCCATACGACCACACAGGCATGCATAAAAAAGCTATATAAGGATCCACGTTTCTTTTCGTTTCAATATACACTTTGTCTGATCCAATAAAAAGTTCGGTGATAGCCAAAAAAAATTCGACTATATAGAAAGACACTATGATTGCATCCCTACACTTCGCAATTAGAACAAAATGTTAAAAATCCATATAATCCTACAAGAATGCTAAAAAAAATCCCAATCAATTTATGAAATTTAATTTATAGCTTAGAGAGCAGCAATTTTTCTTATACCGACTTTCCAAAACAACAAGCTCGAGACTGATGAAAGACTGTCTCACCGAGACAAACACGTGGACAATTAAATTTTTCACATGTCCAAAATTTTGCAAAAATAGAACCACCTGACAGACTACATTTTATTTCCAATACACATGATTAATTTCGAATTCGAACTATAAATATCACTTAAATATTTTAAGATAAGTGTCATTTGGAATGTCAACAAAGTTGATAAGATGTTGATTTTGTGACGCACTTTTTTGCACAAAATCTATACGTTATGAATATTTTTGGATGCCATATTTTCACTTTCGATTCAAAGCCGAATGCAAGTCGAGCGGAAATCCAAGCTTACACTAAACTTCAAAATTGAAGGTCCAGGCTTACACTAACTCTATTCACGGAACATTTACAAAGAGTACCAAAATTAAAGGACCAGTTCCACAAAAATATTTTTTTAAAGTAGTCTATCTTGTAGAGCACAAAATTCTGGGCCACTTTGGTCAACCAATTTATGTGTTTTGAGCTAAACTGAAGGATTTTATGTTGTTAAACTTTTCCTAAGTATTCGTGTCAATACACAACAAAATTCAAATTTATCGAACAAAATTCTATTTCTTACAAAGATGCTAAAGCTTTCATAAAAAGACGTAGAATACTTTTTTATAACTCTATGAGACGAATAGAATGACATCAAAATTACCCAATTTGATGATTGTTTTGGGTTATTGAAACGAAAACATGAATCAGAATTTTCGTTTCAATAACCCAAAACAATCATCAAATTGGGTAATTTTGGTGTCATTTTATTCGTCTCATAGAGTTATAAAAAAGTATTCTACGTCTTTTTAAGAAAACTTTAGCATCTTTGTAAGAAATGGAATTTTGCTCGATAAATTTGAATTGTGTTGTGTATTGACACGAATACTTGAGAAAAGTTTAACAACATAAAAATCCTTCAGTTTAGCTCAAAACACATAACTTGATTAACCAAAGTTGCCCGAAATTTTGTGATCTACAAGGTAGGGCTACTTAAAAAATCTACAGAGCGAGGCAAAAATAATTTTATGCGGGGAATCGATTGCGCGCATTCCCGAAGCATAAACACGCTTTCTTGACTCTGATTCAGGGAATGGATTCGGTGTATTGACACGAAAAATCGGGGAAAAAATCTACATGGTGATTAAAAAAAGAATTTTTTCAAAAAATTAAAATCTTTTAAATTTTCATCAAAATAACCCTATATGGGGTTTTCTATGCGAGGAATCGATTGCGCGCATTCCCGAACCTTGAAAATGCTCCCTTGAGCCTGATTCAGGGAAGAGGTATGTGTGTATTGAAGCGAAAACAGGCTATTTTCGTGGAACTTGTCCTTTAAACATCAGAGTCCAACTTGCTTATTTCGAAAACGAAAAAAACCTCACTTACGCAATTCCCATAAAATTGTTCTCTTGAGTGGAAATATTCAGAAGGTGGCATAAAAGAAAGACTAAGGAGCACGTTGTGCACACAATCTAGCGCAAGGGCAAAACCGTATAAACTAAACTTGTTGCTTCACCCTTCTTCCGCTACTGACGCACTCGGCTAGCACGGCAACTCTCTTGACCATGCGAAAATAAGTTCTCTACTCTCGGTGTTTGTATATTGATCATTAAGAGCTGGTTGCAAAAAACTTGTACAAACAAGATCCGCATGATTTTTCCTATTCGTTCGTCAGGCTTGGTTTTTTGTCTAACACATTAACTTTAAGAGAAAACATATCGGTAAAAAGCGTTGAAGAAAATCTTATCAAAATGCATTAGCCACTTTATTTATAGAATGTACAGGGTGGCACAAAAAGTGGATTTTGTGATTTTTTGAAAAACATGAAAACGCTTCCTTGACCCTGATTCAGGGAATAGGTTCAGTATATTGGCGCGAAAATCAAAAAATTTCTATTTTCGCCTTGAAAGTATCCATCTGGGGGTAATTTTATGCGGGAAATCGATGGAGCGCATTTCCGAAGCATGAAAACGCTTCCTTGATCCTGATTCCGAAAATGAAGTTGGTGTACGAGCAAAAAAAAGAAAATTTTTTGATTTTCGCGTCGATACACCGAATCCATTCCCTGAATCAGGGAAGCATTTTCAGGGTTCAGCAATGCGAGAAGCGATTTCCCGCATAAACTTACCCTTAGAAGGGTAATTTTTAGAAAGAATTCGGGCTCCAATTCGTGTAGAAGGGGTCATTTTTAGAAAAATAAATTTCCGCATCCCAAAAATCTAAAAATCCACTTTATTGCATCACACTGTAAATTTTGAAAAACAAAATATGAAGGAAGCCAGAAAAAAGTCCGATCGTTTTCTTATCTTTGAAAGTGTTTACTAAAATTTTCTGTTTTTTAAGTAAGACTTTATAGTTTGTCTCGAATACTAAACTGTTATCAAATTGTGGGAAAAGAATTTTTTAGGATTCAAAATTGAGAAATAAAAGTTCAAAAATTGACATAAAAAGGCTTAGGCTTAAGCCTAAACCAAAGCCTAAAAGTGCTGCGTGTTCTCTGCCCTACATTTATGCTGGTTGTAATAGCTAAATTGTTACTACTTTATTATTTACATAGAAAAAAGGCGCTATATACAAAAAGAAAAAAATGCATAAAAAAGACTACAAAATTGGCAACCCAGCAGCGACTTCTTCGGGGAGTTCTGAAAGACGCACTCGGAAGAATCCTAAATTTCAGCTTTTATAAAGAGTCTTGAACGTTTTGAAAAATTACCATTTTCACCCCATGAACTACCCCAAGTGTTCATATACAGCCAATATGGAGTCCCATGTTCACTTCCCCAGCCAATCAATTTGGCACAGTGTCCATACAAAGGTTTTGTATACTTTGAAGTTCGTGAAGAATAAATGCCTAAAATGGTATATTCAAAAAAAAATTTTGGACTTATTTCGAGGTTCCTCCTTAACCCTCAAAATACGGCTGGGGTCTGTGTGAAAAACGTAAAAAAATTCATATCGACGAATTTTTTCATGCAGTCGTTTTTAGGTTAGGTCATGGGCCTTAATGCATCGATTTTTCCCCCTGTATCTCAATCTTTACCAGATTTATAATGTTGAAACTCTTCATACGCCATAAAACATGACAAAACAGGGCCATTTAAGAAAATTTCCTTTTTAATCAACTCTTCATAAGAACCTAAAAAAGTTGAAGATTCTTTACAAAATTCAAATTTTTCTATACTTTTTGAGACAGTTGCATTGATTCGTTTATCGGTCACCGGGTACAAGCCTCGGGTCATGCCATTTGGCTTTATCCAGTATGCTCGTTTGGCTAAATAGCAATTGGTCATAATGTTTAGAGTTAGGAAGTCGATGGGTCGTTTCGGATTTTTTCTCAACGTAGGCTAATAGAGATGATCGGCTTCGGTTTTTTTCTCAACGTAGGCTAACAGAGATGACCAGTCTCCGACACTCCGGCAAAATCTTTGTGACTTCACCCGGGATCAAACCGAGGACCTTTGAGACACTGTTGACAGCATCTTTAGCCACTCGGCCACCGCGGTAATGCTCACTCCACTTTTGCCATTATCTATTAGACTGGCACAACAATTACTCGAACAAAAGGTTTTTAAAAAGTGTCGGCTTCGGTTTCCTAACTCGAATGTTAGACTATCCAAAAAAATACCTTTGTGGAGGTCATTTTCATAAGTGACATCATACAGTGATTGACAAGACCTATCACATTTTATAGCATGATGCCTTTCTTTGCCATAAGAGTCCAGGGAACAAGGGCTTCCGCAATTTGGAGCATGTTTGTATGGCTTACAACCATCAAAGCTGCCAAAATCGCCTCCTGAAAAATTTCTTACTTTTTTAATTTTTTGTAAAACAAACAAACCAGTAACTAAGCCAACCTCTTTCCAATGCACAAATGCTAACAAAGCCCAATCTGTACCAGTGCAACTAAATTTATTGATTTTTAACTGTATAACGTTTTTCACGGAGAGATAAAAAAAATTACATCGCAAAGTGGCACCAACTGCACACATAAGGTCGAGGGTTCAATCCCGCACGGAGCCATTTCTTTTTGCAGTGTCCAAAATCAATAAAATTAAACCCTCGAACTTATGCATGCAGTTGACGCCACTTCGCACTTTGCTATGTAACCGGCACTTTTTATTAAATCTCTCTGTGAAAAACGTTATATGAGAAAAGCTTACCCTCCACATTCAGGACAACACGAGATAAGATCCTGAGCGGAAATTTGTGATTGTAGAGATCCATTTGAGTGAATACACATTCGATCCGAAATAACAGAGGCCGTGACCATGGCCCAGCAACTTCCACAACCTCCTTGATTTTGAACTTTATGTACGGACGAGCAAAGTGGCCATTTGATACGGGTGTCAAAAGTTTCGGGCAACTGAATTTTTGTTGATGTGAGCTCTCTAAAAATATTCAAATACAGAGTGTGCCTAAAAAGAGCAATTTTAGGAGCTACTACACAACAGGGGACCACCCACGTCAAAAAATTTTCAAATTTTTTCTGCGAATGGCACTTCTAGGGGTAAAAATATGTGGGGAATCCGAATTTGACATTTTAGAAGCAAAAAATGTTTCTCTGAGTCAGGAAAGACCTGTGTATTCAAGCGAAAAGTTGTAAAAATGTCATTTTTGCTTCAATACACAGACGTTCCTTGAATCAAGAAAGCGTTTTTTCATTTCGAAAATGTCAAATTCGAATTCCCTGCATGTTTTTAGCCTTAGAAGTGTCATTTCTAGAAAAAAATTTTCGATTTTTGGCCAATTTTTGCGTAAAAAATTCGATTTTTCGGAAAATAGACTTCGTCTTGAAACTCATATATGGGCTATCCGAATACGTGTTTCATTTAAAAAATCTTCAAAATGCATATTTTGAACATCCTGGATACGGTCCTGTCCACCCTTCTCCCTGAATTAGGGTAGATTTTTAACGCTTCATAAATGTTCGCAATCAGGGAAGACCTGTATATTGAAACGAAAAGATTCTCCCGAATAAAATTACCCCGGGCCATTTAAAAAAAATAAAATTTCAAATCCCCAAATTCATGTAAAAAGTCTCAAAACTTTTGAATCAACTCAATATAACAAACTTGAGATGGATTTCAGTTTCAGCAAAAAGTTGTTCTTGAGTCCATCGGTTGATCGAAAAAGCCAACTGTGTATACGAAGGCCTGAAGACGTCATGGCCGCCAAAAACAGTTTCGTATCTTGAAGCAAACTTATTAAAAACAGCCTTAAAATTTAGAAATTTTCAAAAAAATCATCAAAAAAATGTTACCTTCCAAGTGACATTCGGCTGAGAATTGACATCGTTTATCATTCGTTTATGATATTCTTCATCCCTAGCGGTAAGTGGTTTAGGATTCTAAAAGAAGCAATATTTAAAAAAATATCAATAGAGCAAGAATAACCAAGGGATGCCAAGAACATTTGTCAGCAAATCTGACTTCAAAAATCAGATTTTAGGAGCAAAAATCAGAAAATGATACTAATTTTCCATTATATTTCTTATAAATTTGACAAAATTTCGCATAAAAAATCAGATTTTGTCAGATTTGACATCTCAAAATCAGCACTTTCCTGAACAATCAGCAGAATTGGCACCCCTGCCTAAACCTAAGCTTAAGCCTAGGCTAAGTATAAGCTTAAAGGGAGGGGGTATTTTTTATGGCCTAACCTCAAAAAAAGTTTTTATTTATTTTTTGCAAAATGACATATATAGGGGTAATTTTATGCGAAAAATCGATTGAGCGCACTCCCCCGCAAAAATGATGAAAATTCGATTTTCTCAAAAATAAAAAATGTTAGCGACTACGCAGAGATGCATGGGGGAGATATTTGTTCATTTCTCAAGAAAATTGAATTTTCACTATTTTCAGATTGCAGGTGTGTGCGTAATGGATATTTCGCATAAAATTACCCCTAAATGGGTAATTTCCGGAAGAAAAATTTTTTTTCCGAGTTTAGTTAACGTGGCGGCAACAAGGGGAACTTGCTTCGAAGCTTTTTAAAAAACCGAAAAAAGTCGATAAGTTGATCGGTTAAACGGCTTCAGTTATCCCTGTTCTAGTTATCAAAATGCCTACTATATGTGATGGCAAATTTTCATCCAAATTTTTTGTAAGATTTTCTCGATTCGAAGACCACCACGTTTCAATAAGAATACAGCATAAAATTAGTAACAATAACATCAAACCCAATACAATGAC
>JAQGBS010003682.1:0-11197 GCA_034698545.1 Acrobeloides obliquus
GGAAGCGTTTTCAAGCTTCGGGAATGCGCGCAATCGATTCCCCGCATGAAATTACCCCCAGAAATATGATTTTGAGGTAAAAATTTCACAATTTTTCGATTTTCGTTTCAATACTGAATCAGGGCCAAGGAAGCATTTTCACGCTTTGGGAATGCGCGCAATCTATTTTTCGTATGATTTTACCCCTATATAGGCTGTTTTGACAAAAACATTTTTCAGAGATTAGCCCCTAAATGTTACCCTTCGCAAGATTTTGGAAAATATCTACCCCCTTGTTTACCTATGTCTGTTGGAATCATAGTAAAAATACGCCTTCCCACCGATACACCTAATTTTTAGAGGATGGTAACAAACTCACATAATTTTTAGACTGCTGTCACTATTAAAAAAATATCGCCTTAGGTGATTGAACCATGCTCCATAGGCCCCAAAGAATTGAGATTCGCGCAAAAAATCTACTAAAACTAAGCTTATTTTGTCCTAACACTTCATACTTCAAAAGTACAATTAAAAAAGAGTGAAAAATAAGACCGATGCATTTCGATAACAATAAACATGAAAATTTCTCCTGCCCTTTTAAATTGTTGGTCGAGAAGCGGGATCACAAACAACAAGGTTGTTTAGACTTGATAAGAAATCTAACAATGGGACATGCTTTTCTTATCTAATTCTGTTATGTTTAACAATTTGTGCTTAGTAGATTTATATATCTGATAATAAAGAAAAAAGAATGATGATGGTCAGTGCTTTTCAAGAATTTTCGTTTCTAGTTTCTATCTCCCGTTTATAGTATTCTATCTTCCGTTTATAGGATTCTATCTTTTCGTAGATTCTATCTTTTCATAGAATATTGAAGAGAAAAATGATAAAATATATGTTACCGGCATAATTGAAAATCTGGCATCTCAGAGATGCCTAGGCAGAATTGAGATTCTCATCTCTGCCTAGGCTTAAGCTTAGGTCTAAGCTTAGGCTTAAGCCTAGATTTAAGCCAAGCCTAGCCTTAGGCTTAAAGGACGGATATAATTCTTTTTTGTAATTTTTTTGGTCCTTTTTTGTAATTTTTATTTTATAATTTTTTTGAGTCTTTTTTGTAATCAAAATGAGTCTTTTTTGTAATTAAACAAATTTTTATAATTTTTTGGACATTCTATTGAATAGAATTTTTATTTTTACATCGAAATATAGTATTTTTGTAGAGGTGTACTGAATCATATTTCGAAATCATGCCAGTTGAAAGAATTGGAAAGTAGCTAAAAGTGTTCTCGGAAAGTGTGTAGAGTGGAAAAATGTTTTCCCGCTAGGTTTGGAGATACAGGGATAAGTGGTTTTTAGTGCATTTATAGCAACTTTTCACACTAAAATAATGCATCCACGATGAGATGCATCTCTGCGTGGTCGTATTTTAGCTGTAAAAATGTAGAAATCCGTCGTATAGTAGATACCGACGAAGTATGAGTGAGCATCGTAGGTAGCGAGTGGTCGAATGCGCAGACGGCAACCCTGCACTAAGCTATAGGTCCTCGGTTCGATCCCGGGTAAACTCACAAAGATTTTGCCGGAGTGTCTGAGACTGGCTAATCTCTGTTAGCCTACATCTGGGCGACACTTTCCACTGGTTCTTCATGAGTAATTCTCCTAAATTATGACAAAGCGGAAAAATTAGTTACAGAGTGTCCAATAAAAAATCGGGTTTTTTATAATTTTTTGAAAAAAAAACTTTTTTCGCCCTTTCAAAAACATGCTTAGAAAAATTTTTTGAGAAAAAATTTATTGAAAAATTGAAAAAATCCGTTTTTTTGAGACCCTGTAGAATTTCCATCTAAATATGACCAGGGGTGCATCGCTTGGGAAAAACTAGGGTTGTGAATTTGACAGAAAAAACCGGTTTTTTTTCAGATTTTGACAAATCGACAACTTAAAGTGCTTCAAAAGTGCCGTGAAAGCACCCAACGTCTACGAAACATTGACGAAAGCCAGAATATGTCGCAATATTGAAGAATTCATGTGATACACTATTATTAGTATACAGGGGAAGGCAAAAGTCCTGGCCTATGCGGACAAAATTCCTGACATTGTCAAAAACGCTGACAAGGTGTTTTCTCGTCCAGAATTGTCGAGAAAACACGTTTTTTTAAAAATTTTTAAAAATGTCAAGACTTTTGCCCCTTGGGTCAGGACTTTTGTCCGCCTGGGTCAGGACTTTTGCCTCCCCCTGTATGACTGCCTTTATTGTTTACTTGTTTATTTATGTGCTCTACTTTGCTTTTTGTTATTATATTTTATGGAGTACGATAATTAGGGTGTATGCTGTATTACTCCTTATGAATAAATAAATTTAAACGGAACATGGGGTTGTCTACCAGAAAAAAATAGCCTTAAAAAACCGTCGATTTTTAGGTTTTTCTAGGCGGGGAATCGATTGCGCGCATTTCCGAAGCGTGACAACGCTTCCTTGACCCTTATTTAGAGAATGGGGTGGGTGTATTGAAGCGAAAATCATTTTATTTACGTAAATACGTATCCTTTCCCTGAATCAGGGTCAAGGAAGTGTTTTCACGGTTCGGGAATGCGCGCAATCGATTTTTCGCATGATTTTACCCCTATATAGGCTGTTTTGGCAAAAAACATTTTTTTCGGAGAATGACCCCCAAATGGATCCCCCTTATAACATATGTTTTTTGGGCGGTGTGACACTTGACTTTTGCGGACAGGGGGAGGGGGACATTTCCGCAAAAGTCCGTCCGCAAGTATCACACCGCCGTTTTTGACGTTTGTAATCGAGTACGCTAGTCATTCGGCTATCTACACATCCGATTATATTCATTATTTCTTATTGGTATACTGACTCCTTAAATCTAGGCCAACAACTACGAAGTTTCGAATTTAGAGGAATATTTTTTCTTATTGTTAGAGGCCAGCCCAATAATTTCTGTGAAAAACTTGTTGGAAAAAATCGTAATTTGAAAAATGACACTTCGGGAGTATTCCTTGTTAGATTTTGTTTAAAATTCGAGTTCGCGGATTCATGTTTTCTCTTTCATTCTCTCTATCTTTGCAAAAATGTTTTCAATAAAAATATTTCTTTTGAATATTTGAGTATAAATAACGAATTTTGCCAAGTAAAAAACGTCAAAGTGTGCATTGAGTGATTTTTCGAACCCTTTAAATAAAATTCTTATTCTTCCTCCTATATGTTTAACCACTATGCTACAAGGTATTTATTATGTATTTGTTATGTTAAAACGACTATTTTTACAGATACCTACGTTTTTTGATACCATATTTGAGGAATTCTAGGCAACAAATATACAGTTTTGGTTCCAAAGATAATCCCGTCTCTAGAACGAAAGCTTTAATGGAATCCGTAAATCAATTTGTACAAACAGGTTTGTTGATTTTTCAACTTATGGACTTGTTTACGGAATACACAAGAACGGGACGATCGAACGGAGCACAAAAATGGGACATAAAAACGGGATAACAAGAACGAGATGAATCGACGGGATATAAAAACGGGACGACAAGAAAGGGACGATCGAACGGGGCATAAAAACGGGACAAGAACGGAACGAACTAAAACGGGACGATTGAATGGGGCACAAGAACGGAACGAACAAAAACGTGACGAACAAGAACGGGGCACAAGAACAGAACGAACAAAAACGGGACAAACAAGAACGGGGCACAAAAACGGGACGAATCGACCGGATACAAAACGGGGTGAACAGGAACAGGGCATAAAAACGGGACAAGAACGGAACGGACAAAAATGGAACGAATCAACGGGTCACAAAAACGGAACGATTTTTTTCTTCAGATCTCAGCTCCTTTAAGGGGTTCATTTTGCGACTATCTGGGAAACAAATTTTTTCGTAAAAATGACCCTATTGGGGATAATTTTATGCGAGAAATCGATTGCGCGCACTCCTGGCTACGCCACTGTTCTCTGGTATAAAATTGATTAACTTTGATACATTTTAGCATCCACTTCTTCAATAAGCGCATCGGATTCTTCTCCAATAAGCCCACCCGATTCTTCTTCAACAAGCTCATCTGATTCCGAACCTGAAGAAAAACCTAACCCAGAGAAAATTGGACTTTCTTTTAGTGCCTGTGGATTTTTGGGAAGCTATCATTTTGGTGTAATGTTAAGTTTTCAGAAGAATGGCAAGGTATTTTTTAGTTAATTTGTTTTAAATTTTTTTAAATAGAAACTACTATCGAGAGTTACATGTTGTGGTGGAGCTAGTGCGGGTTCCTTGGTTGCTGCTTTGTGTGTATTAGCACCTGATAAATTGAAGGTAAGCGATTTTTTTCCTTGCACCACTTGATATGTGCTACATCTATCCCACATCTATGTTATAAACTATCATTTTCAGGATGGATTGGACTTGTTATATAAATTAGCAAACGAGCTACATTCTATGAATGGTGGTGCTATGGCTCCTGGGTTTTATTTGGCAGAACGTTTGACACAAGTAGTTGAACCATTTATTCCAGAAGATATTAGTCCAGCACAAAACAGGCTCTTTATATCCTTAACTCAACAGCAGGTAAGCTATTTTTTCATATCCGAAACATCTTCTGCTTTCAGGAATATTATCAAATAATACAATCTCGACTTGCATCTACTTTTGGTTACAATCAGAGAGGCCTTCTGGAGTCCAATCGAGTTGTGTCGACTTTTCCATCGAGAGAGTATTTGATCAAGTGTCTTATGGCCTCTTGTTATATACCGATTTACTCTGGAGGATTTGATGAAGCTCATCCGCCACCTGAAATAGACGGCGTGGTATAGGTTTTTTAAAATTTGTTTTAACGGTCAAAATTTAATTGGATACATGTCAATAGTGCACTTCTTTAGTTCGTTGCTCACCTTTAAATTTTACTTTATTTTTATGGTTTTTATTAAATTTTGATCATTACATTATTTTAATCTTGATTCGTTTATGTACGAAAAATTCATTTCATACTTCAAACGTTCCTCGACGAAAAGAACAAATTTTAATAAAAACCATAAAAAATAAAGGTAAGCAACGAACTAAAGCAGTGCCGTGGAGATGTCAGCCATGGGATGGATATAGTTTGTTTCAACGAGAGAGAAAATAAAAACACTGCCTACATAGCTCAGTGGATAAGTAAGACAACCGTTTGATCTGGCAAGTTAAGCAACGTTGGGTCCGCAGTGTCAAAACTTTTGATTTTCAAAAAAAATTTTTGATTTTAAGGGGCAAAAATTTTTTGCTCCATAAAAATCAAAAAATTTTTTTTGAAAGTCTAAAATTTTGACTCTGCGGGGATCAAACCAGTGGGCTCAACGTTGCTTAACTTTCCAGGGGTCGCCTTTCTTATCCACTAAGCTATGTGGGCAATGCTTTTTATTTTTCTCTCATTGAAACAGAATCAACTGGGATGGGAAGGGATATTTTTTCAAAAATGAATTTTTTGATTATTGCTTGAATGGGAAAGTTGAAAGCACAATGGGAGAGTCGTTTTTAGAGGTACATTGATGGTGGATTTACTAATAACTTGCCGTCGTTTGAAGGTCTTAAAATGGTAACTGTTAGTCCCTTTAGTGGTTCAGCTGATATTTCTCCACAAGATTACTCGCTTCATAAGATACTTGAATGGCGTATTACTGTAGGAAATCAAGCAATGAGAGTAAGTTTTCGTTCATTTTATATGGTTAGATTGTGATTAAAAATTGAATTTCTATTGTGAAAATTTTATCTCGTTGAATCCTAGATACGATCTTGATCTGACGGAATCTTTAAAGATAAATTTTTTGAGGGGCTTTGATGAATCTTAAAATTTAGGTGAACATGCAAAATATCATCCGTGGTGCTCAATCTTTGTTCCCACCAAGTATTGAAAGACTTCAACGATACTGTGAAATGGGCTACCGAGATGGGATGTCATTCTTGTTAAGAAATGGATACTTAGAAAGAGAACCGGGCACCGAAGTGTGACTTGATTTTTACAATTGATTATTGCTAATGTAGTTTTTCGTTGTGCAAACTTTGTATATATAAGTTCTATAAATATCAGTGGCGTGATTTCGGCTGAAGAATGGTGGGGGGTACATAAGATTTTTCAAAAATTGTCGAAAAAATCATAAAGGGGACCCTTAGGGGGGGGGAGAAAAGCTAAAACCTGTACAGCGAAAGGTATTTGAGCACCTTCAAATGGCTATTATGCCACATGTCTATCAAGTAAACAAGCTTGTTTTTTATTTATGGCACTAGAAAAACTCATTTCATTAAGATAGTTCAGCGCTTCGTCTGAAGAATCATGAACAAAAAGCTTCCCCCTACTCCCCTTTCGTAATTATGCCACTGATATTACCCTTTTCATGGCTAGATTTATATAAAGTGTCAGCTACAGGGCGAAGTAGCAAGTTGCGCGAAAGTCATCTTGAACGATGAGGGTTCGAAATTGTGTAAAGTAGCGAATCAAAAAAGTTGTTAAAGCAAACCCCCTTAAAATTACATGAAAAAATTTTGCTTATCATTATTTTTCGATTTTGACCTCAAGTGGACCCTATACAGATGATGCTATCTCTAGGGGTACTTTCATCTGTATAGAGTCCCCTTGAGGTTAAAATCGAAAAATAATGGTAGGCAAAATTTTTCATGTAATTTTAAGGGAAGTTTGTTTTAACAACTTTTTTTTATTTGCTATTTTACAACATTTCGAACCCTCATTGTTCAAGATGATTTTTGCTATTTGTCACTTCACCACGTAGCCGACACTTGAAATAAATCTAGCCATAAAAAGGGTAATAAAGATAAAATATGGTTTTAAGAATATTATAAAATTTGATTTTTTTATATTATAAATTACCATTTTGTTAGTACTACTAAATATTTGTATATTATGGTATAGTTCGTTTCAGTCCCAACTATAAAAAAGCTGGACTCAAAATTCAAAGTCCGAAGTTAGCATGTTGTCCGATCTGGCAAGTTAAGCAACGTTGGGCTAACCTTGATATCGTAGGTTCAACCCCATTCGTTTCCTTGTTCCAAATTCGCTAAACAATTTTGCATATGGGTATTTTGATGTGAGAAACACGTTGGTAAAGTTATTTTTTCAAAAGACCTTATGAAAATATGATTTTTTAAGCTTATTCGAATAACACCTATTTCGTAAAAAAAAAGTTGAATAGTGTTTTTATAAGTTTTTTTTTGAAAAATTAACATTTACCAACGTCTTCCTTACATAAAAATACACACGCAAAATTTTTTATCGAATTTGCACACAAGAGAGCGGATGGGGATCGAAATTACGATAGTCCATTTGGCTCAACGTTGCCTAACTTGCCAGATCGGACGGGATGTTAACTTCGGACTTTGAATTTTGGGTCCAGCTTTTTTATTGTTGGAGCTAAAACGGACTATATACTCATGGTTATTTATAGGAATTTAATTAATGGAAAAATTTATTGGTTGGAAATGTCAATAATTACAGTAATTTTGCGAAAGTTAGCAGGCTTTTTCAAAATTTTTTTGTTTATCTTCAAAAAGATATTTTCTATATGCAGAGGACGGTCTAGAGATAGAGTCGGCGAGCTGCCATTATATCATAAAACAAATGAAGCTTCTCAGTCATATAGTTAGTTTACAGTTCAGCATTTAAACAAAAAATAAAATTTTAGATACGAATGCGTCGTCTTTTAACAATAGTGAAGTAGCCGCTGCCGGCTCGTGGAATTCTTGGGATGATCGTTCATTTGGAATTGAGTCAAAAATTGAAGAATATCGAACGAAACGCCTTACCAGTAATAGTGATCACGAAACAAAAGAAGAAGTAGAGCAAGATTATTTTCAAGAGATGCAGCCAAAGATTAAAGCGCCATCGAAAGTATGCGGTTCACGGCAAACAAAAATGTTATAAAAAAATGGGCATGCACCTAAAATTCTAAATAGTTTATCCCATTGGATTTAGCTCATCGAGACGAGCAAAACGAGTACTGTATCATGGGTTTTGGGTGTTTTACCGGTGTCGAGTGGCTAACGTGCTAGACTTTCACTTATAGGACGTGAAGGTCTAGCACGTTAGCCACTCGATCACGGAGGTAAAACACCGAAAATCCCATGATATGGTACTCGTTTTGCTCGTCTCGAGTAGTTGAATCCAATGGCATAAACCGTTATGAATTTTAGTTGCATGCCCGTTTTTATATCATTTTTGTACGCCGTGGGTTATTGTTGTAATCATTTTGCAAAAATTTTCTATTAGGTTGAGTTATTGAATGCATTTAAACAGTCGAATAATGTCGCTGCATCTCAAAAAAATTTATTTGAATTCAAAGAAGATTTTGTGGATATTCGGGTAGGTATTTCACTTATTGTTGCAAGATTTTTTTATATGTCTATGTATTAGGTTGTCTCATAAGTATTTGCGGCTCAAAAAAATCAAAATCGGCATTTTTCGCTCGATCGATGAATTTTTTTCAGGATAAGATAACCGACACTCATGGTGTAGTTAACTTTTTGAATAGAGCAGGTTTTCGTGTCAATAATCAACTTTTTTCAAAATGCGAGAGTTTTCAGCGCGTAAAAGCAATCTTAAATTGTTGATATTTGGCTAGAAGACGGTTTTTGGCGCAAATTTTCGATATTCTTACGGTTTTTTTCGGCGCTGAACAAGAATCCGACTTTATTTTTGGTCCTAGACCTCGGGAATATGGTCAAAAATGTCTTACAAAGGCCGTTTTTAGGGCTTTAAGGTAAAAATTCCAGTGGTCAAATTCAAAAATTCCAGTGGTCAAATTCAAAAAATTCCATCGGATTCAAGTTCCCCATGCACGAAAACCCCCTTAGTACAACAGATCAGCCATTTTGTAGTGAACTTTTTGAAAATTTGAATTTTCAAAAAGTTACTAGGGGGTTTTCGTGCATGGGAAACTTGAATTCGAAGGAATCTGTTGAATTTGACCACTGGAATTTTTACCTTACGAGTGGAAAACCCCCTAAAAACGACGTTTGTAAAACATTTTTGATCACATTTCCCGAGATCTAGGACCAAAAATAACGTCGGATTCTTGTTCAGCGTCTAGAAAAATCCTAGGAATGTCGAAAATTTCGTCAAAAACCGTCTTTTCTATAGCCAAATATCAACAATTTTGAGATTGTATCTACGCTGGAAAACTCGCATTTTGAAAAAAGTTGATTATTGACACGAAAACCTGCTCTATCAAAGAAGTTAACTGCACCAAACAATTGAAATATAACTATTTTTATTCTGAGGTCATGAATATAACTCTTTTTATTTATTCTATGAGGTCATGATAGCATTCGTATATGGTAGGCACATAATTTAAGCACGTGAAATGTTCCCAAGATATCCGAAAGTTGGGTGAGCACAAATTCAGGCATTGTTGAGGTAGTTTAATTGGACTTAATACGCTTTGATTCGGTCTCTCGCAGCATTCTCGAACCGACCGGGTATCGTAGTATTGATGGAAGCACTTGAGCATCGATGCCATGCTTAAGGGTGGACAACTTCTCGAATATAGTGCACTTTCGATCTAAAAAATTATACAGGGTGTATAAAAAACGGAATTTGGGGGATTTTTCATTTTTTCGAACCGAATTTTTTTCCAAAAATGATTCTATTAGGGCTAATTTTATGCGGGGAATCGATTGCGCAAATTTCCAACGCTTTCCTGACCCTGAACCAGGGAATCGGAGTGTGTGTATTGAAGCGAAAATCGAAATTTTTTTATTTTCTGGGGATAAATTTATGCGGAGAATTGATTGTGCGCATTCCCGAAGCTTGAAAACGGGGGGTCTCATTTTTGGAAAAGATTTTCGAGTCGAAAAAACATGAAAAAATCGCCCAAATTCCAGTTTTTTGTTATACACCCTGTAAAGTATTATCTAATTTGGTACCTCTTGTTTAGTAACAGTCGGACTACATAAATGTCTACAACCTGGGACTTGTTGACAACATCCTAGAAGTCCTTGGAGTGCCTCTTGTTTTTGTTGTAATCGCAAGTTTTCCGCTTCCTCATAGGGATTTCTCGTTTGTAATCGCAATTGTTCCGCTTCCTCATAGGGGTTCCTTGTTTGTAGTAATCCCAAGTTTTCCGCTTCCTCATAAGCATTTCTCGTTTGTAAAATGGTCACAGTTGTCGGAAGAGTGGTTGTACGAAAAGTTGTTGTCACAGGTGTAGTTGTGGGAACGTAAGGTCTTGTTGAAATAGTAGTAGGTTTCGTGCGTGGCAATTTCTTAATATGTAACCTAGTCTTCATTGGCGCTGTTTCCGAGGGTTGTGCTGCGGTATCTTGAGCTTGAACCGGGCGCCAGTTGTTTGTTAAAACTTCTTTTGTAGAGTGTGTCATAAATGTTCTAGCTGGGCTACTCTTTGATCTTGGTGCTGTTTCTGGTCGTAAATTGGCTAGAATTTCATATGAATTACACACTTCGGTAGCGGTGTAGAGGATGGGCGAAAATCGCATTCTTTATAGCTCGACGAGACGAACAAAACGACACCAAATTTATCCAATTTGACCATTGTTTTGGGTTATTGAAAAGAAAACTCTGATTCAGGGTTTTCGTTTCAATAACTCAAAAGAATTGTTAAATTGGATAATTTTGGTGTCGTTTTGTTCGTCTCGTCGAGCTATAAAGAATACCGTCTTTGTTTTTTGAATATACTTAATAATTAAGCGTATTTTTACAAAAATGTAAAATTCAGGGTTTTCGTGTCGATATTCAGTCAAATTCGAACCCATTTCCGGACGCTACAATTTCACTACAAAAGATTATCAAATCCGCGATTCGGGCTCTTCCCAAAAAACAATTTACCTGATTGAATAGGTTTTGTTGCCGTATATATTGTTCTCTTCGTTGCAACCTGACTTGCGCCACCGGAATGAAGTGACTTGACAGGTAGAGTCCTATCACGTGGCCCCCCACTTCCCTTTCTTAAGATAACTCTAGAACTTGAATCCGCTGACGACTGGCTATCTTCACGATAATCATGAAACGAATAATAAGGCATCACTGCAACTGGAACACTGAATGCTGCTGCTGTTCTCCGTGGTGAAAATTGTGATGCATCGTCGTGAAATGGGGTTTCTACTTTGGTCTCTCTCACGGGATTCTGGTTTTGGGTGCTATTTAGTAACAGTTGAATTCTTGAAAGCCTGAGTAATAAGAGTGAATAGAGATGTCGGTCTTCAATTGG
>JAQGBS010003683.1:0-11196 GCA_034698545.1 Acrobeloides obliquus
GAATACCATTAGGAAAAATTTTTCGGATTTCCTACACAAATATATTGCCGAGATTTTATTGGTTTCGTTTCATTCGTATTCGTTTATTCATCCCTATGCCTAAATTTTTAAGCTGAAGAAGTTTGACCAGCCAAGTGAAATTGCAAAAATAATATTTAGACCACAGCCTGTAATCATGCATAAAAATTTATTTCAATATCATGTGTGGTTATTTTTAAAAATTCTTATCAAAATCATAAAAAAATGGCAATTGGAAGTTGCTAGACTCTAAAGTATTGTCTAAAAAGCAATTTTGACTCGATGTTCAAGATTTGGGTTTTTTATTTCAAGTTTTAGTAAATTTGGTGAAAACCTAGAAATCTGGCGTATGCAAAGAGCAGGTGCCCCCCCTAGTAAACCAAAATTAAAAAAATTCCTACATATAAGGGCCTCCCCTATGTTTTTTGGGAAAATCAGCCTTTTTTGGGCAAGTGTCCCCTAGCCGAACCTTCTGCCTACATCACTGGGAGGAGGGCAATTTTCTCAAAAATTGTTTTTCAAGGGAAATTTTGCTTTTTTTTTATCGAAAATAGTTAAATAATTGCTTTAAAATAGGTAAAAATTGAAAAAATCGGTATTTTTTGAAAAATTTTTTAGTCCCCATCAAAAAACATATGGGAGATCCTTATGAATTTTTGGTCGGTCTTCGTCCGACCAAAACATAAGGGGAGACCGTTAGAAAAAAATTTCATTTTTACCATTTTAGGGGGCAATTACCTCCATTGCCACCCCCTAGTTATGCCACTGGCCCTATAACTATAATCGATTTTGATCGTTGTTAATTACGAGAATTTTTTACATTGACAAAAAAAAGAAAAATTTCATGAAAATGACAAAATTTTAGCTCCTAAAAAAGTGTAGCCAAATTGGTTCTGAAATTTCGTCGACAGCTTATACTACAAAAAGCTTATACTACAAAAAGATTAAAAACTAGCCTAGTGATAAAGATGATGAGTATGCTTTTTATACCATGTAGAGAATTTACAACGGAGTTTCCATTATGGAAGGTGAATACTTTTGAATGAAATAATGCCAAATAATCTCGTTTTGATACAAATTAAATTCAAAATTTTCTTCAAAAACCAACTGTTTAGCATTAAAAAGGAGGATCACTTGATAAAATATTTTGCTACTTGATTATCAATAAATATTTTTAAAATCTTAAAAATGACACATCTTGATAGAGATTTATTATTCGAAATTTATGAGCTAATTTTGTCTAGTCCGCCGAGGTAATTTTTTAAAGTCTGATGTAGAGGTGGAAAATAGTGGGCAAAGATTAGACCGGGCCAACGAAAAAAGATACGGCCAGAGGCCAGACTCGGCCATTTTTCGGGGGTCCATTTATGGTTTTATTGTTGAGGTCCATAAATGGACTCTCCTCATTTGGAGGCCTGACCCCACCCGCAAATTTCGGCCAAAGGCTGAAAAAATGCATTTTTTGGCTTTTTGTTCACAAATCGAATTTTTGGCAAAAATTTTCTAAAAAATGGCATTTTTGATTAAAAAAATCACATTCCTTGAAAAGTATATCCATTTTTGACGATTTTTGGTGAAAAAATTTCATTTTTATCAAAAAATTGACCTTTTTAGTCGTTCCCATCCCTCGTAGCTCCGGCCCGCGAGGTCCGAGCACTGCTCTGATCCTCACTCCCCCCCCCCCAATAATGACGATAGGTGAACTCGCCATAAAATTCTCGTTCAAATATGAGCTGAAGTGCGGGTGTGATCAAAAAAGCTGTTTAGGGCGAGTTCAATTAGAGGGATTTGCCTTTTGGGCAAGTCCGCTTTCACTTTAGTTCACCTAGCACCCCACATATTACAATGTTGACTCCAAGTGCGCGAGGTGGATGGATGGGTTAGATCCATATCAACTTATAGCCAGGGTCAATTTTAAAAATTTAGAGTTGATAAAATAGAAAGAGGCCGTTTTCATGTAGCAATGTCATCTTTTAGCAACCAACTTGCTGATATAACTTATGAAGGGAATGATTATGGCTTGGATGGGGTACATGGATTCAATATTGAAGATAATTTCGGAGGACCTTTTAAAATTTTTGTAAGATTTAGACACAATTGTAAAAAGCTGAAAATTTTTAGTTGCTAAACAGATTTGCAAATCAAGCAATTTTCTATATTCTTAAACAATATACAACATTATCAATTTATACGAATGTTGGTACATTTGAAACAAATCCAGTAGGTCTTTAGCACGTTTCAGTGGCGTAGAAAGGGGCTGGGGAGGGACGACGCCATTGTTCTTGTAAAAATTGAAAAATCTCCCCCCCCCCCTCCCTTGTGCAGGACCGTAGATAGAATTCAAGTTGGGGGGAGTGGCGTAGGGAGAACGGCCGGATAGGGAGCAATTTCCAGAAAACGGTCATTTTTTCAAAAAAAGCTTATTCTCCCAACTACCCCGGTTCCTCCCCCTAGCTATGCCATTGGTGTAGATTATTTTCTTATTTTAGAATTTATATGCCACTCCTAACAAGATAACAACAGAATACGGTGTAATAGAATATCTTCTTCGAAATGGAATACATGGTATAAAAGAGTTGCGTATATGGAACAGTGCTATATCAGTTTTACAGGAAATACAAAATTTAGGTACATTATATGACTTGTTCCGAACATACTAAAATCTTATAACCCATAGTACAGGAACAAATGGCGCTAAATTCATTTTGAACAGCAGGGTTCGATCCCGTGAGACCAAATTTTTGTTTTTATCGAATCAAAAAAGTTAAATCAACTCCCTTAAAATTACATGAAAAAAATTTTGCTTAGGGATTTTGACGTATGTGGGATCTATATAAATGAAGATATCTCTAAAAACATTCGTCTGTATAGTATCTAACAGAAGTTAAAATCGAAAAATAGTGATAGGAAAATTTTTTTATCTAATTCTAAGAAGTTGCTTGAGCAATCTTTTTTGACTCAATAAAAACAAAATTTCGACCTTCGGGGATCCTACCCTCCACGTACAAGTTGAAATTTATTTTATTGCTCCTGCACTATCTTGAAAAATTGCTCACTGATATAAATAATCATTTTATAGCCCTTATAACAATACATTGGACATTTGTTACTGGAAAACTTGATGATAAAATTGCCGAAGAATTTCGAAGAATACTATTAGCCAATAAAACTACGCTAAAAAATTTGCATATAGAAGAATCGCTGCTCATCGAAACCCCTTTTGATCAATTAAATTTGAATTCACTAGTCATATTGTCCTATAATGGGTCATTTATTGACGTAAGTAATCTTTTAAAATGGCGAGGGGTCATTTGCGTCCGGAAACATCCGTCCCGGACATTTGAGTCCCGTACATTTGCGAAAAACGGTTGGGTTTTCTAGGTGGGGAAGCGATTGCGCGCATTGTCAATGTTTGAAAATGCTTGCATGACTTGCTGCTTGCCGAATAGAAAATTGCTTCATTGAATGAGTTTGTGTACTTACACAGACTCGATGAAAATGTTTGCAAGATCCTTATTCGTCAGAATTGACAAACCCGGGTCTCACAAACATTGTGATCCATCGAAAATGTTCGCGATTGATTCCCTGCTTATAAAAATCACTAGACAGCCGGTTTTCTGTTAAAAATTCAATTTTTTGTTCATTATAGCTTCAATACACCCACCCTTCCCTAAATCAGGAATGGAGAAGCGTTTTCAGGAATGCGCGCAATTGATTCCCCTCATATTTACCCCGATGGAGTCTGAGTTGATGATGAAGTAGATCTATTCATCTACAAGTAGAAAAATTTAGAAATTCCTACTTAATTTAAAAACAAATAGATTAGAATTAAATGAAGCAATCAATATAATTAATGCCGATATGGATTTATCCCTTATGTAAGTAAAAATTAATTACTTGTAAAAATTATAATCCTTTTTAGTATTCCTAATTATTCAATTAAAATATTGGATATCAAGTTATCAAGATCCTTATCAGAAGAAGCTAGAGAGACTCTTAAGTTGTATCAATTATTGATGACTGTCTCAAAAGCTTTCCCTAATCTGGAATCATTTAATTTGATTCTTGTACAAGACAGTTTATTCGAACGCAAGAGCAATAGGGTAAGACTATCTTTAAACAAGTGATATACTCGAAAACCTTCTTTGCTTCTCACATTGAATCAGGGAAAATGTAATTAAGCGAAAAGCCAGGCATCATAAAATTTAAAAAAGAGGCTCATGACTATCGGTACCATTGAATCTTATAAAAATTAAGCATTTTTGTTTAAATTCTGAATCGCTACCGAAAAAATGAAAATGATACCCCTACCATAATATTTAAAAAATCGAATTTTCAAAAATACCTTCATGTAGGAATCCCCCTTAAGTCAAAATTGAATTCTAAAACAGGCATCGTGTTCCAACTGTCCAAAAACCCCGACTACACAAAATCAGTCGCTAAA
The DNA here is from genome assembly GCA_034698545.1 of Acrobeloides obliquus. Lineage (NCBI taxonomy): Eukaryota > Metazoa > Nematoda > Chromadorea > Rhabditida > Cephalobidae > Acrobeloides > Acrobeloides obliquus. The sequence goes on from JAQGBS010003683.1 coordinate 4,463, forward strand.
TGTCATATTTTTGACTGTCAGGGTTTTCGCTTTAATACATTTTTTCTTATTCATTTGCAGAAGGGTTCGAGTATAGTAAAGTTTATATCTTTTTTATAGCTAGCAACAATTCGTGAATTTGCGACATTTTTAACCAATTTGGAATTTGAAATGTTGTCTTTTAATGCCCGATCTTTCAACATCACATTGGATATTTCTTGTTTTTGTCAAATGAATTGGACAACTATGTATATAGATAATAATGAGCTTGATGCACATTCTGAAGTAGCTTTTTTAAAGTCATCTCCATGGGTTGAAGAGTGCGGCAACTATCCCCTGAGCGGTCTAGTTAAAAAATTTTAGAATTGTATTTTCGGAAAGTATACGTTAGAGATATCATTTTTTGCTTCGGTAGTAAATTCCAATTCGCCAACCATGAAGAGATAAACGAGAAACAAAAACGATTAAAATTTAAACGAATTTTGTTATTGAAGCGAATAGCGTAGTTTCATTCAAATATTTTTGATATATGAAAAAATGTTATATTTTAGAGAGCACCTCAAAACTTTGTTCACAAGAACATCTTTCCTGATTTTTACGAAGAAGAAACAACAGCCGCCGATAAACAACAATATGTTTGGATGAGACTAGCAAAACATTACGGGGAATCGCCGAAGAAAACTATCCTTGTTAGATTATGCTAAAAATCTATGGTTTTTTATTAGGTTATCAATTGTGGTGCTCAAATAGATCTTAATCAGGGCCGTAGCGAAGAAGGTACAAAAAAATGTGATGATACTCCTACCGTAATGATGATGCCCCTGTATAAGTTAGGGACGTCATTTTTTGTTTTGGTAGTAAATTCCAATTCGCTAACCATGAGAAGATAAACGAGAACGTGTACCTCCCCCCCTCATGGGCCAAAAAAGTTTTAAAAAATTCAAAAATCATAAGGAGGGACCCTTATGATTGTTATCAAAATTTGGTGCTTGTACCCCCTCTCCCCCCGCTACGGACCTGAACTTAATACTTACTTGTAGATATTTTATTAAAATAACTTATTAATGTACAATAATGCAAATAAAGTCCATTTCCGCTAAGAAAAAAATTCATCCCATGGTGTAAGAGCAAATGGCGCCAAATTCGTGTTGAATGGGGACCCCGGAAATAGAAATATGTTTTTACCTCATCAAAAAAGCTTTTAAAACAAGCCCCTTAAAAATATATGAAAAAATTTTGGAGGGAGTAAATGTGAAGACGTGGAGGAAATAATATGTATAATGTACGAGATATCTTCGGCGCCTTGGTATCAGGTATATCGGTAAATCGTTGCGCATGGGTTTACCTTGATAGAAAAAGACTTTTTCAATGCGGTTTTTTGGGCACTATAACTTTCTCCACGTTTCATGTTCGCCACGCCAACTGTCACCACGTTGCCAAAAAACTCTCATATTTCAAAAGTCCGCAAAAAATCGAGCTTAAAGGACCAGTCCAGTAATTTACAATCATATGAAAAAACGAAATATTCGGAGAGATCATGAAAAATGGAGCATTTTTTGTTTTTACGGCACGTTCTGAATCGTTGTAGTTTTTGAGATAATTGCGTTTGAAATTTTGAATTTCTGTACAAGCTCTTCGTTGTAATACACAAACTTTTTTGAATTTTTTGCAGAAAAATCGATTTTTGCATCGATTTTTTAAATTTTCATAAAATGAACATTGTAGCAATTTTTTATAGCTAAATGAGACGAACAAAATGACATCAAAATTATCCAATTTGAATATTGTTTTGGGTTATTGAAACGAAAATTCTGATTCATGTTTTCGTTTCAATAATAAATGCAAAATTTCAAACGCAATTATCTCGAAAACTACAACGATTCAGAACATACCGTAAAAACAAAAAATGTTCTATTTTTCATGATCTTTCCGAATATATTATTTTTTTCATATGGTTGTAAATTACTGGACTGGCCCTTTAAGTGGGCTCGCTAATCCTTAATAGTACCCGCTTATTCTTTCTGTCAACTCGCCGAAGGCGCCTCTTCCCACTAGTAAACTATTATTTTAGAATTTGTCTTTTTGTTAGTGTTTAATTATAAAAAGAGAACATAATACTTTTATATAATTTTTTATTAGCAGAAAATTGATTATATTGCTTGGAGTTAGTGACATAAGTTCTTTATTACACAAAAGCCAAGAGTTTAGTTGAGTGTATTCCTGCTATTTCGTAACTAAAAACTTTCTATTTAACGCGTTTTGCGTTCTATTTAACGCGTTCCTCGGCTATTTTTGAGGTTTTTCGCTATCTTTTGACAGATAAAAGCTAGCAATTTAATTTTTCTTGAGAATTTTTTTAGACCAATAGTTTCACAATGATGAGTCACTTGCAAGGCGTCCCACTAAAGAATATAAAAAAAGGCCAAAAACGAATAAGCGACTTTTGATGAGTCTTTTTTCTGTATCCCTCGCTGATGAAATTTGATTGTGTAAAACAAGTTATAGGCACTTTTATCCGAATTTCTATGAAAAGCAAGGGTTTTTATCGAAAAATCGATTTTTGTCCCTTGGATGATTTTTTCCAGGAAAGTGATGTTCTACAAAGTTATTCCCCCCATAAAATTTTGCGAATCGAGAGCTACAATTTGGTGCAAAAATTTAGTCATCAGCATGTGTCGTTTATTTTAAAACATGTTTGCATTTTTGAGCCATTCAAAATTTCTAAAGCAACGGTGGGGAAAAGTATGACCAAAAGTGGCGACAAATTTCCAAAAGGGTGTGTAGCTCAAAGCCTTTGTCCGATTTTCATTGTCGACCCCTCAAACGATTCTTCTTGATGAGGGCAACAATTCTACGCTCCGCTTTTTTGTAATTCAATCAAAAACTTAGAATTTTTCTTAAAAAAACATACTTTTTTGACAGTTTTTCATAATGTCCTTGTCGAGAAAATCAATTGTTTCCATAACAATACTTTTTCGTGTTGAAACGAAAACTTTTATTCATTTGTTCTGTCGCCATTTTTTTCACACTTTTCCTCTCTGTGAGTGGTATAAAAAACGGTACGCAACCTCATGGGACTACGTGAAATGCTAAACAAACAACTTTCTGCCTGCGTTGCTGCTTGTTTGAACGTTTCAACCGGTCTACAGCAGCTAGCATGTGCTTGCAGAGTCGCTAATTAAATTATTTAGATAAATGGAGCAAAATAGTTTAAATTATATATTTATTTTATTTACAATAATTTCTTTTGTCTGTGCCATATTAGCAGCTATAATACTATATAGTTGTCGCAATTGCTGCTTATTTGAAGCAATTTCTAGGGGTAGAACTCATTCTAAATCTTTATTACCATTCAATTTCACTACCAAAGCATCATCGATTTCTATAGAAGATATTGACGAATTTATTGATGAAAGAAGCACACATATTATATCAGCACCAGGACAAGTCAACTCGTTAACGATAAGATAATTAGCCTAACTTTTTACATAAATTTCTACTCAATAAAAACTATAACCAGCAGCACGGCAGACCAAAATGGTATCAAAAGTTGAGAAAAGTGAAAAACTTGGTTTTTTTATATTAAAATTGATGGAGCTGCTGCACAATAAAGGGGGAGGGCCACCCACGTGGAAATTGTTTCGAAAATTTTTTCTGGAAATAACCCCTCTAGGGGTAAAAACATGCGGGGAATCCGAATTTGACATTTATAAAATTTCTCAAATTCAAGAAAAGCTGTATATCAACGTGAAAATTCGAGAAAATAACATATTCCGGTCTAAAAACAACGCTTAAAAAATAATGTAAACAAAATCGTTGTTTTTAGACCAGAATATGTTATTTTCTCGAATTTTCGTGTCGATATACAGCTTTTCTTAAATCCGAGGAATTTTATAAATATCAAATTTGGATTCCCCGCATGTTTTTACTTCTAGAGGGGTCATTTCCAGAAAAAATTTCGAAAAGATTTTCACGTGGGTATTGTGTAGTAGCTCCAAATTGGTAAATATCGCTGTTTTTGACTATGGGCCAGTCCTTGCCTTAGACAGTAGCTGCGCGCTGCGGCGCAACTACTGCGTGGCGATTATAGTGCGAACAATTTTTCTAATGCCGTTTATAGTTGCTGTCGCGCGACAGCCTGCGACGTCGCAAGTACTGATCACGCGACATCACGCGACACGACACAAGGCCGAGTGGCAAAAAATTTGACTCCAAACGGGATTCGAACCCACGACCTTGTGACCACTAATCCGCTGCCTTGTCACTGCACCACTGAGGCTTGTTAACGGAGAAACGTCTTTTCAAACCAAGTACTATCGCGCGACACAAAAAGCATTGTTGTGCGACAGACTATAAACGCCAACTCGCGGCGTGTCGCGCGAAACAAAAATGCACTGTCGCGTTGCGATGCGACGGAAGTATAAATGGTGCCTAACACTTTCTAACCTTAATAACTTTTTACTGTTGTGGCCATTTTTGGAGAACTCAGTTTTCACAAAAATCTTTAATAGGATTTTTTCGGCTGATTTTAAAAGAAAAAATTCGACTTGTGGACCATGATAAGTGAATTCAGCAAAGTGAACTAGCTCCAAAGAACTATAATGTTAAGATTATTTATTTACAACGGCCAATAATTTCTATCATTTTCAAACTTTATGTCGGGTCTTTCATTGATACGCTGGCGATCTCTTTGCCGACGATTTTTGAACCAGTTAGAAACTTGAACTGATGATAAGCCAGTCATTTCAGCGAGTTCTTGCTTTTCCTTTGGTGTAGGTAGAGAATTGCGTTTATAGGCTTCACAAAGAACTTCTCTGGCTTTGTTCTAAAATATTACGTAGGAAATGTTTGTTGTAAAAAATTACCTTAAAACAATAACTTGTACTTTCTCCATCTGAAATCGTTAATGGATATGGGAACTTCTTTCTAATCCTATATCTTGTGACAGGGTCCAGTCTTCTTCCTCGAGTATTAGCAATCTAAAATAGGCATAATTTAAATTTTTATATATTAGCATACTTCTAAATAATGAGCTTCTTTCCAAAGTTGTTGTAATTTTTCGTAATTTTGAGGAGAAAATTGCCTCGATTGAAGTAGATTATATAACTCTTGAAATTTGTGTTGATGAAATAAGACTTTGGCATGGGAGATTAGAAGGAATTCATTTCTTTCAATATCTTCTAGTCGGATTTGATCAACTAGCCATGTCTAAAATACATAGATCAAAAGCCGAAAAAAATATAAACGAGTCGGTTTGTATGTCGGTGGCTTATCCAAAAAAATTGGCCAATTTTTCCGAAGAGACTAAAAATGGCATTTTTGGGCCCAAATCGCATTTTTGCCAACAATTGGACTTTTGGACAAAATGACTAAAAGTGTCATTTTTTGGCCAAAAATTAGGGGGCCCCTTCACTAAACTAAATTCTTATAAAAATATTTTCATTCAAATTTTGTAAAAAAATGTCGTAAACTTTTACGACTGTCGTAAAAATCTACGATTCGGTTTGAAGGGAGTTTGAAGGCACCCTTGTTTAAGAAACCAAGTAAAATTCGAGGCGATCCCTCCTTAATTTTTCCATTTTAAGTGAGTCGGTCAGGGGGTGCCACTCTCTTGCCTATCTATGGTTACCATTTTCCCAATTGTAGGTCATAATCATAAGTCGGCAAGAGGGGGGGGGGGACTGTCTCCCCAATTTGTCGTATTGAGCCAAAAAATAGGGATCAATCCGTGGCGAAGCCGCCGAAAATTTACGAATTCAATTTTCTTAAAGGACCAGGCCACTCAGTTACAATCATATGAAAAATATATTCGGAAAGATCATGAAAAATTGAGAATTTTTTGTTTTTACGGCATCACCTGAATCGTTTTCCCCATCGAGATAAATGCATTTGAAAATATGAATTCGTGTATATGTTGTCGTTGTAATAATCAAACTTTTTTGAATTTTTTGCGGAAAAATCGTGAAAAAATAGCATCAATCGATAGATAATTTTATGCTGAACAACTTTGCTAATTTAAGTTTGTGTAAAAAATTATTTTCTTTGATCAAAATTGTAAAATAAGTTTAAATTCATACAGGGTTTTCGTCTCAATATACAAAAATTTAAACTGATTTTGCATTTTTGATAAGAGAAAATAATTTGTTACGCAAACTTCAATTAGTAAAGTTGTTCAGCATAAAATTCTCTGTCAATTGATGCTATTTTTTCACGATTTTTCCGCCAAAAATTCAAAAAAGTTGGATTATTACAACGAAAATATGTGCACGAATTCATATTTTCAAGTGCATTTATCTCGATGAGGAAAACAATTCAGATGTTGTCGTAAAAACAAAAAATGCTCCATTTTTCATGATCTTTCCGAATATATCATTTTTCATATGATTGTAACTGACTGGGCTGGTCCTTTAAAAATTTACGAGTTCGATTTTTTCACCAAAAATTGCCATTTTTTCACAAAAATCTTCATTTTCTAAACAAGAATTCGATTTGTGCACAAAAATCTTCATGCTTTGAACAAGAATTCGATTTTTCTTTAATTCACTTTATACAAAGTTTTAATAAAAAAACGAATTCGTTAAAATTTTTGAAGCTGGGGGAAGGGGTACTATGGACCAATTCGTATTTTGGAGTCCAGTACCCCCTCCTTGCTATGTATAGTCATAATAATCTTGTTTAAAATCCTACCAATTTATCAATACTTTCGGTATTTTGCAAAGTCTCACATATACAACTTAAATGTTCGTCAGTAAATC
>JAQGBS010003684.1:0-11195 GCA_034698545.1 Acrobeloides obliquus
GTCGTAAAAACAAAAAATGCTCCATTTTTCATGATCTTTCCGAATATATCATTTTTTCATATGATTGTAACTTACTGATCCTTTAAAATTTTTAGTGTAGTGTTACTCACTCAATTGGCTATTCCTCATTTAGAAAAGACTAAAGGTAATATTGTCAATGTTAGTAGTATTGCTGCTCTTAAATCTGTAAGTTTTAGTTATATTAGGTGTATAAGTTTGTCGTGTCGGTTTTTCTAAGTAATTTTTCCCGGATAGAGGTATCGTTTTTTAAAAGCGAAAACGTTTTAGGCTTCTCTATCTCCATTTTATAACATGGCAAAAGCTGCTTTGGACCATTTTGGTCGTTGTTATTCATTACTTCTGGCCGACAAAGGAATTAGGATCAATACTTTAAAGTAATTTTTTTTAATTCTAAACTTAAAAAACCATTATTTTTAGCCCTGGAGCAGTGGAAACTGAATTTGGACTCAAACTTGGTATGACTGAGAAACAAGTGGACAATTTAGTCAAAAATTATTCCGACATGTGTGTTCCAATGAAACGTGCTGGTACACCAGAAGAAATGGCTAAAACAATCGTGTTTTTGGCCACAGATGCAACTTATATGACTGGTGCGAATATTGTTGCAGATGGAGGAACCGTCAATTTTGCACCTATGCCAAAACTTCAATAAAATTGTTTTAAATTGTATTTTAATTTTTTTGTTGAAGAAATTCAATCAATCTTACTCGATCGGAACTTTTCTTTTTTTTGAAATTATTGTGTATAAAAGTTTATTTTTTTCTAAATGTTCAAGGATTTTGAATTATTTTCTTCTCAATATACAGAATTTATTGATTCAGGGAAAAAACTATCGTCACTTTCTCTTAGAAAATTAATATAAAAGAAAAATGTTTCTTTAAATATATTAAAACATCTGTCAGTGCGGAAAAGCTATTATATCTAAGAGACACTTTCTTGAAAGTCTAAGATCGGTTCGATAGGGAGGCAACAAAGTTCGAGCCGAGCCCCGGTATATTTATTTTTGGAGATTACTAGAATAAAGAATAAGAAAAGTCTTTTGAGGTCGGATCCGACTCGACTTGGCTGATCGGGAGCTTTTGGTATATAAACTTTGGCCTGAGTCAACATACTAGCCGAGAAATTCGAATTTTCCCCCGGGTAAATTATTTTCAAGGTGTCGGTTTCTGTGAGAAATACCCCCTAGGCGTTTCGAACGGGCTTCAGTTTTACTTTATAAAGTTTGCTCATCCGATGGAATGATGTTTTAGCTTTGATCGGATTCACGAACACCACACTAAAATATTTTTTTCCACTATAAACAAAATGGGTATTTTTTGGCTATTTTTCAAAAAATGGCATTAACTTTTTTCTTACGATCCAAAAATCTTCAGCGATGTGACAATTCAACGTACAACTTTATGAGGAACAGATTTGTAGAACGTCACTTTCCCCAGAAAACTCATTTAAGGGCTCAAAAATTCAAAAACTTGATTGTTGACAAAAAATCACATAAATGGTCATAGCTTTTTTATTGACAGTCAAAAATTAACCATTTTTCCAACCCAAAATTTTATGGGAACAACTTTGTAGAACATTACTTTCTCCGGAAAAATCATTTAAAGGGATGCCTAGAAAAGGTATAAATAGCTCAACCAAAAGTTATTTGTTTGGTTGAACTATTTATACCTTTTCTAGGCATCCCTGCGTGCTCGTTTTTGGTGGGAAAATATTGAAGATCAGGCAAATTTTTGCCAGAATTGCAAGCAATTTTTGTGTATTGAAGCGATCACATGATTAAAAGCAACGTCATTTTTGCTTCAATGCACCTCATTCAGACCAAACGAGCATTTTCAGATTTCTGAGAATGCGCATATTCGTTTCCCCGCATAAAATTACCTCAGAAACGGTGGTTTTCCCATCGATTTCCATCAAAAATTGGAAATGGCACGAAATTCGAGACAAATAGAACTATTTGCATTTTTACCCTTTAGTCTAATACAAATTTTCTTTTTTATTTATTTTTATTACAATTTAATAAAAACTAGACAAAAAGAGGTGTATGAAAATATTGAAATAGTCGAAGAATGTATCAGGAGCCGGGTATACTCACTCTTGGATATCCTCACTTTATCAAGTTTCGCGCCTTTTAACCTGATTAATTAACTGTTTTAAGACCCGGTCCATGCAGTTGAGTATTCGAAGTCCAACCAACGTCACCCAGCTATCAATTCAAGCGATCAAATTAGCTATCAAACAATTCTAGATCCACCGAAGGAAGAAAAACACGTATATTTTCTACATCAAAAATGAATGGTCAGCGTCCTATCCAGTATACCATGCGCGCCATGCTTTTTGGAACCTCGCCATGTTACAGAGTTTAAGGATTCAAATTTCTTGTGTTTTGCGCAGGGACCACTGTTGTGATTTTCGGGATATTTTTTAGAAAAAGAAATTTAGAAATCAATTTTTTGGCAGCTTCCCTAAAAGGTCGAATAAAATAGCATTGAGAGATGGTACTAATCGTAGTCTGGAAACTCATTAAAATAAAAAGTATACAACAGCAAGAACTTCCATATGGTATTGGAAAAATGATCATAAGCGCGACAATAAAAAGTGGCCAAGAAATAAATAATTGCATTAAGATGGCTTCTATTATAGTAGAAATAAACATCATACGTTGGAGTCGATGCACGTTTTCCGTCACATGTGACTTCATTTTTCTTATCCCATGATCCATCTGATAGCAATAATACCAGGTAATGGCAGTAGAACAAATAAAACCTATTACTGTTCCCCATTCAATAAATAAAAGCTTGATATCTCGTGGAAAGTAGATGATATTCGAACCGAGAGGAAATTCTTTTAATGCCGGTACTTCTTCATCAATATAAGTGTGGACATCCTTAAAGTTTTTTTTATCAGGGATGCACAAGTTACAAAAAGTGACAATCTTTGTCACCGTCTGGGGATATGCGAATTTTGAGCACCAATATAAATTGTTCATAGTGAAAATTAGGCTTATAAAACGGTTGGATGGGGTGGCAATCAGGGATGGAACGTAATCTTTTAATATTAAACGAGAAATGTCTGTCTGTTTGGTCAACGAATTTTGTAACCTTAAACCCAATCCCTTTATGAATTAGATTTTTGGAAAGAGCTCGGTGAGAGAAGAAAAACGACACCAAAATCATGGGGGTACTCCCTCTGGAAAAAATTAAAATTCAATTTTTCATTTTTACCAGCTTAGGTATAGGTCTGAAATAAAAACACTATTATTTATCTACTTTCATATCGCAGTAGGTAAAGTGTTAGTTTTGAAGTCGGGTTCGATTCCCGTCTCTACCAAATGCTTTTTCAATAAAAGATTTTTTTTGAAAAAAATCGATCTATTTGAAAAAAAAGAAAAATTCTATATAAATTTTAAAAAATTCGAAAAATTTTTTAAAAATAGAAAAATTCGAAAAAAATTGAAAAAAAACGAAAATTTTCATGCCAATTTCGTAATTTGCCTAAAAACGACTCCTTTTGGGGTAAAAATGTGTGGGGAATCCGAATTCGAAATTCATAAAATTCCTCGGATTCAAGAAAAGCTGTATATCGACGCGAAAATTCGAGAAATCGAAAGGCACATCGTATTTAATAATATGCAAATTTTAAAGCTCAAAGTTTTTGTAATATTATAGTTAACCAATGATTTAATCCAATTAACAAACGATTTTCTCGAATTTTCGCGTCGATATACGGCTTTTCTTGAATCCGAGGAAGTTTATAAATGTCAAATTCGGATTCCCCGCATTTATTTACCCCTAGAATTGTAATTTCCAGAAAAAAATGTTTGAAAAATTTTTCATGTGGATGGCCCCCCCCCCTATTGCGGAGTAGCTCCTGAATTTGTATAGGCGTACAAACTTGCTCCTTTGCCACAATGAAAAAAAAAGTATTATTGTGCTCAAATTTCGCATTCTTCCACCTACTTCACCATTAAAAAATAAAAGAATGAACATCGGGTAGCATCCAAAAGATAGAAGAAATAAGAATGCACCCCATAAATTTTTTGGTTTTTCTAACAATTCTTGCAATCTACCAGTAGTCGTCATTGAATATCTATATATTATAAGAAAGAAAATTGATAAAATTTTTAAGACAATCATTGTAAGCGTGATGCTAAGATTTAATTTTGCATCAAATAATTTCCCTAAAATTCCATCATAATAAATAATTATTGCAGGTAATAGAGGTACAGGGTGGCTTAAAGCCAAAACAAAGTCAACAGTATAACTTAAACTGAAAACTATCAGCAATAGCCAACGATACACTTCTAGCACCTTGCCATGAAATATAATCGCATATGAAATAAATACAAATGCTAAAGTGTTGATCACGAGCATGATTAATACAGTCGTGTAGTAAATCTGGAATAATGTTGAAGGGTAGAAAACTTCAAGAGAGTAGTTTAGCATTGCTAAATTTGATGAGAATAAATCAAAAATATAAAAAAACGATTTCTGTGAACGTCCGTCCGTACCAGGGCTAGGTTCCGGTCGAACGGAACTGCGGTTCCGTTATTACGGAATCGCAGTATCGATCATGTTCCACTCCGGTTCCGGTCGATTCCGTTGATGTTTTTCTGTATATGTGATGGATTTTTATGTAAAAACCTCAAAAATGTTTATTTGCCATCAATATAATACGTAGCGCACATAAAGGGAGAGCCGAACTAAAGAAACTTGGCTAAACCAAGTTTGGATGTATCATAGACTCCTCCCACTTTATGTGTGCTATAAAATATATAACAACCTATTATATTATTATTAAAAATTGATTAAAAACATCCATCACATATATAACTGTAATAGGTTTAAAAACCTCAACGGAACCTGGGTAAAAATGACCAGGACAGGGGATTTTTACAATTCCGATCACTGGAATGGTAAAAACTCACTGTTCCAGTTATGTTACCCCGGTTCTAGTCGATTCCGTTGAGGTTTTTAAGTCTATTACAGTAATATACATGTAAAAACATCAATGGAATCGACCAGAATCGGAGCGGAACATGATCGGTACCGCGGTTTTGTAATAACGGAACCGCAGTTCCGGTCCAATCCAGCCCTGGAACCAAGAGATCTCAAGAACTCGGTAAATTGATATGTGATCTTTTTTAAAAGTTAGTTGTTGGGTGTAAGGTGTAGGTGTGCAGGAAACAAAAAATGGGTATCCCTAAAAAATTAAAAAATTCAATTTTTTCAATTTTTAAGGCTTTTTTAAATGGACTCTGTTTCTCGACTATTTTAGCGATTCCGGCGCCAATTTTTTGTACTTGGGGATTTTTGATTTTGAACACTGGAAGTTACCCCTAAAAGGGTATATTATCCCCCTAAAAAGGTTACATAATGAAAATCGCTTAAATCAGTTTCAGGAAAATTGTTTTCATGTTTCGAAAATGCATGCAATCGATTCTTCGCCTAGACAAACCCTTAGCCGGTTTTTCGGCTAAAATTCGAATTATTTACATTTTGGCTTCAATACACCCACCCCCACCCTGAATCAGGGTTAGGAAAGCGTTTTCATGCTTCGGAAATGTCCCCGCACAAAAAAGTTTTTACGAATGACAATTTAGGCTACAATGTAAGCTACTTTGATTTTATTTTCTTAGAAAATTAATATAAAAGGAAAACGTTTAATTAAATATATTAAAACATCTGATAGTGCGTAAAAGCTATTATATCTAACAACTAACGTCACGGAACTGTTATATTCAAAAAAATTTCAACCTGGGTTAACTTTGTAGAGCATACCCACTTGTTAATTAAAAGTAATCGAATTTTTACCCGACAAGGCTTCGTTTTCGAGCAAATAAGCTTTTAAATTTTCAAATTTTGTAGGGATCATACATAAGCAATTTGTTGTACAGCGAACTCGGTGTGTTCATAGCTCATTGCGAATGCTTCAGCCCATGTAAGAGACCATACATGGGCAAGGGGGTAGGTTGATAAACCGAAAGCGACAAGTTTGACGACCTTTTTTTGAAATCGAAAAATTCATCAAAAATTGAAAATTCGTCAAAAATTGACGCATAAAAATTGGTATATAAAAGTCAAGAAATAAGCTTGAACAAATACAAAGATGCCAAAATATTCTACAATTCATCAGCTATTTCTTTAAAAAAAACGCATCGAAAAATCTTGTATGGTTGTCGAGCAATCATCAAAAGTACTAACTTAGTACCTTAAGACACTAAGTTAGTACCTTGGGGTACTAACTTAGTACCATGTAAAATAACTTAGAACAAAAGCTAAATTCGTGTTTTCGAAGTGTTTTTAGTTGTCCAGAATTTTGTGCTGTACAAAATAAGATACTTAAAAAAAATTAAAATGAAAAATTTCGCATTTTTTGAATTTTATGATGTCTGGCTTTTCGCTTCAATACATTTCTCTGATTCTATGTGTAAATTGTCAAAGGTTTTAGAGTATAAAAATTTCCTAGGAAAAAAATCAAATTTTAAAGGACCAGTCCAGTAAGTTACAATCATATGAAAAAATGATATATTCAGAAAGATCATAAAAAATAGAGCATTTGTTGTTTTTACGGCATGTTCTGAATCGTTGTAGTTTTCTAGATAATTGCGTTTTGAATTTGTTACAAGCTCTTCGTTGTGATACACAAAAACGGTTACATCACAAGTAAATTTTTTAAAGACCACAAAAAATGGTTTTTAGTTGAATTTTTTGAAAAAATTGAATTTTTCAAACGTTTCGTTTGCAAATGTTCCATCCGCAAATATCCTGTCCGCAAATGTCCGTCCGAAAGTATCCCACCGTCGAATCTACATACCAGTTATGATATTGTCCCAGTGAACATTGCTCATCTCTTATTTGCTGGCTTCTAGACGAATGTACCTTGCCCAGATTAATCTCTCTTTGAACCATTGAATGCACTTTGGGTCCGGGGTCTCATGTGGGTCATGGTTCCTATGGGTTGTTCAAAGATCCCTTCATTTTTTGTGTTCCAAAGTGTTTTTATTTTTCAATAAAAGCTATATAAATGATTTCCTAAGGCATAATCTAAACGATGGTGAGTCCTTTGGGTAACGGAACCAGGACCCCGTGGAAGCCGGATCTTGGACCCAAGGGGTACGGTGTTCTGGGGTCGCAAAAAGTGAATCCCTTTTGGACTTTGACATACCTTCGGAGTGCTTAACTTACTGGTAAATTTAGAAATTTTTTTAGGTAGTTCTATTCGTCTCGAATTTCGGCATTTTCATCCCGAATTTGCTGTATCCAAATCTGGACAACCTTATTGGAGCATTTGCATTTTTACCCTTTAGTCTAATACAAATTTTCTTCTTTATTTATTTTTATTACAATTTAATAGAAACTAGACAAAAAGAGGTCTATGAAAATATTGAAATAGTCGAAGAAGCATTTTCGGAATTCAGGATGCGCGCAATCGATTCCCCGCATAAAATTATCCTTCTATACAAAAATTAGCCAATTTGAAAAAAAATTTTTGGTATAAAAATAGGTACGCGGCATAGACCTTTAAAGATCGATTTTTAGATCCGATAAACTCTGTTCAATGGATAAATACCAAAAAGCTGGGCGCGCATGGACTAATGGATAAGATGCTGGCCATTCATGTTGTTGGCACGAGTTCGATCCCACCGAAAATTGGGTCGAAATTTTTATTTTAGAAAATCATAAGTACGGCACCCAAAACACTCAAAAAAAGTTGGGGCCGGCTCTTCTACACCAATAAAAGGAATGGCCAGCGTCCTAGCCAGTATACCATGCGCGCCATGCTTTTTGGAACCTCGCCATGTTACAGAGTTTAAGGATTCAAATTTCTTGTATTTTGCGCAGGGACCACTTTTATAGTTTCCGGAACATTTTTTAGAAAAAGAAATTTAGAAAGCAATTTTTTGGCGGCTTCCCTAAAAGGTCGAAGAAAATAGCATTGAGATATTGTACTAGTCGTAGTTTGGAAACTCATTAAAGTATAAAGTACACAACAACAATAACTTCCATATGGTATTGGAAATATGATCAAAAGCAAGACAATAAAAAATGGCCAAGAAATAAATAATTGCAATAAGATAGCTTCTATTATAGTAGAAATAAACATCATACGTTGAAGTCGATGCACGTGTTCTGTAACCTGTGACTTCATTTTTCTTATCCCCTGATCCATCTGATAGCAATAATACCAGGTAATGGCAGTCAAAATAATAAAAATAAATGCTGCTCCACATAGAATAAATAAAAACATGAAAGTTCGTGAAAAGTAGATGGCATCCGAACCGAAAGGAAACTCTTTTAATGCCGGTACTTCTTGATCGATATAAGTGTGGACATCCTTAAAGTTTTTTTAATCAAAAATGCACAAGTTACAACAAGTGACAATCTTGTCACCGGCCGGGAATATGCGAATTTTGAGAACGAATATAAATTGTTCATAGTGACAATTAGTCTTATAAAACGGTCGGGGCTGGCAATCAGGGATGGAACGTAATACGAATTACGAAGTTACGAAATTACGGGTTTTTGAGGCTATTTCGTAATTAGACGTGATTTATAGTTCTGTCGTGTCACGACACGACAGTGCATTTTTGTGTCGCACTACACAAAATGCACTGTCGCGACGCGACGGAAGTATAAATGGCGTTTTACACACATTTTAATCCCAAAATGGGTCGTTTTTAGGAAAAAATTGCATTTTTTCGACTTTTAATATGCCTTCCCTGAATCAGGGAAGCATTCTTTCGCTTCGAAAATATTAAATTCGGATTCCCCACAAGTTTTTACCCCTAAAGGGGTGATTTCCAGAAAAAATTTTCACGTATATGGTCCCCCCCCCCTATTGTGTAGTAGCTCCGGAATTTGTATCTGCATACAAGCTTGCTTCTTTGCCACAATGAAAAAAAGTATTATTGTGCTCAAATTTCGCATTTTCCACCTACTTCACCATGAAAAAATAAAGAATTTAATATCGGGATGCATCCCGAAAATAGAAGGAATAAGAATGAACCCCATAAATTTTTTGGTTTTAGTAAAAATTCTTGCAATCTACCACTAGTCGCCATTGAATATCTATATATTATAAGAAAGAAAATTGATAACATCTTTAAGGTAAGCAACGTAATCATGATACTAATATTTAATTTTGCGCTAAATAATTTCCCTAAAACTCCATCATAATAAACAATTACTGCAGGTAGTAGGGGTACAGCATGGCCTAAAGCCAAAAAAATGTCAACAGTATAACTTAAAATAAAAACTGTAAGCAATAGCCAACGATACACTTCTAGCACCGTGCCATGAAATATAATCGCATATGAAATAAATACAAATGATAAAGTGTTAACCACGAGCATGATTAATACAGTTGTGTAGTAAATCTGGAGTAATGTTGAAGGATAGAAAACTTCAAGAGAGTAGTTTAGCATTGCTAAATTTGATGAGAATAAATCATAAAAATAAAAAACCGATTTCTGAAACATCCGTTCGTACCAGAGCTGAGTTTCGGTCGACCGGAAGTGCGGTTCATTACTACGGAACCACGGTACCAGTCATGTTCCACCCCAGATCCGGTTGATTCCGTTGATATTTTTAGATTTATATCACTGTAATAGGTTTAAAGACCTCAACGGAACCAGGGTAAAAATGACCGGGACAGGGAATTTTTATGATTCGGGTCAAATAATAAAAACTCACTGTCCCGGTTATGTTACCCCAGTTCCGTTGAGGTTTTTAAATCTATTATAGTTATATACATCTAAAAACATCAATGGGATCGACCGAAACCGGGGTGGAACATGACCGGTACCGCGGTTCCGTAATAACAAAACCGCAGTTCAGATCAACCGGAACTCAGCCTTAGAACCAAGAGATCTCAAGAACGCAGGTAATTGACATGCAGTCTTTTTTAAGACTTAATAGAGTCTAGCTGTGCAGGAAACAAAAAAATGGGTGCCCCTAAAAAATTTAAAAATTCAATTTTTTTCAATTTTTAATGCTTTTTTCCAAAAGGGCGCTGTTTCTCGATTATTTTAGCGATTCCGGAGCTAATTTGTTGTACTTGGGGGTTTTTCGACATGGGGAACACGGGGCTAATTTTCACTTTTGAATTAAAGGACCATTCCGGTAGGAAAAAAGTTGTCATTTTTTGTGTATGTTCAGAAAGTTCATGGAAAAATGGAGTATTTTTTGTTTTACGGCATGTCCTGAATCGCTAACAGTTTCGAGATAATCGTGTGTAAAGTTGGCGAAATTTGAAAACTGTGTATTACAACGGAAACTTGTAACTGATAGTTTTTACCCTAAATCAATAAATTCTGTATATTGAGAAGGAAATAATTCAAAATCCTTGAACATTTAGGAAAAAATAAATTTAGCATTTTTTGTAACTCGAAAGACTAATAAAATGGCACCAAAATTATGCAATTTGAAAATGGGTTTGAATTTGAAACGAAAACATGAATCAGGTTTTCGTTTCAATAACCCAAAATAATTTTCAAATTGAAAAATTTTGGTATCATTTTATTCGTCTCGTCGAGTTATAAACAATGCTGTATTTATTTTTTTCTAAATGTTCAAGGATTTTGAATTATTTTCATCTCAATATACAGAATTATTGATTCAGAGAAACAACTATCGTCACTTTCTCTTAGAAAATTAATACAAAAGAAAAACATTTCTTTAAATATATTAAAACATCTGTCAGTGCGGAAAAGCTATTATATCTAAGAGACACTTTCTTGAAAGTCTAAGATCGGTCCGATGGGGAGGCAAAAAAGTTCGAGCCGGGCTTGGTATATTTATTTTTTTGTATACAAAGGGTTTTCAACATGAGGAATTCGAGTTTGAATGACTTTTTTTATTTTGAACAGTGGAAGTTACCCCTACGAGTGTACTACCTAAAAAGGTTACATAATGAAAATCGCTTAAATCAATATCAGAAAATTTTTCATGCTTCGAAAATTCGTGCAATCTATTCCCCTCCTAGACAAACCCTTAGACAGCCGGTTTTCCGGCTAAGATTCGAATTATTTACCGTAAAATCGTGCGTATAAGCCCGGGGGGTGTATAAGCCCGGAGGGGTGTATAAGCCCGGGGGGTGATAAGCCCGGGCAACACATTTCACAATACGCAATAATTTTTCATCACACAATTTCTAACCATAAACGATAAACAATA
>JAQGBS010003685.1:0-11195 GCA_034698545.1 Acrobeloides obliquus
ATAAATGGCAGTTGCATAAGGTTTTTCTTGACAAAATTTTTGGGAGATGGAAAGCGAGATTATAACAAAAACTTTTGTTCAATTTTTTAACAATCTCAAAAATCTTGATCAATTTTGACATTGTTTTATTAAAAAACCAGTCCACTTTTGGAGAGTTGATACCACAGTTGCACAGACCCCGGTCCAAAATTTTTGTTTTTATAACCCACCCCTCCGCAGTTCACAGTTTGGCGACCTTTTTTTAGATCTTCTAAAAAAAATCGGTCCCGGAGCCTGAGAACGATGACCTACTCCTCTTCCGCTCCATAACCTACTCCTTCCCCATCTCATGACCCATCCCCCTCCCACCCCAATCGAATTTTACCGGGGGTACTGGGGTTGTGCAACTATGGTTGATACTATGTGATAGAGCACAAAATTTGGTTAAAAATAAATTTTTTTATTCAAAAATCGAATTTTTGCTCAAAAACTGAATTTTTGGTCAGAAAATCGAATTTTGGTCAAAAATAAATTTTTGCTCAAAATTGAATTTATGCGGGAATTGATTGCATGCATTCTCGAAGCTTGAAAACGCTTCCCTGACTCTAATTCAGGGAATCGGAGTGTGTATTGAAGCGAAAATCGAAAAATTATTGGTTTCCTGCCACAAAATCATCTTCCTGGGAGTAATTTTATGCGAGGAATTGATTGCGCGCATTCCCGAAGCTTGAAAACGCTTCCCTGATTCAAGGAAATTAGCATATGTTCGATTTTCGCTTTAATACACACTCTTATTTCCCTGAATCAGAATCAATGAAGCATTTTCAAGATTTGGGAATGCGCGCAATTGGTTCCCCGCATGAAATTACCAGCAGAAATATAATTTTGAGGGAGAAATTTCAAATTTTTTCGATTTTCGTTTCAATACACAGATCTATATCCTGAATCAGGGAATTGTTTCAAACAAAATTTACATGATTTTTAAATTTTTTTTGTTGCTAAAATGACTAATAAAGAGAAAAAAAGCGTTAAATAAATTTTATCCAATCAATGAAAAATAAATGTCGTGCGCATTTTTTATTATCATAAAAAATGGATAGGTACCAATTTGACTCCTTCGAGCAATGCAATAAAATTGGCTGAAAATTTTCCAACGACTCCAAATTGAAAATAAAAATATCGAGACTTATAAATTATCGAATACATTTTTTTACTCAAGGTTTACATAAAAAATTCAAAAAAAACAGTGAAAATAAACATATAACAAATTTACAAGTTGGCGCAAAATGAGTGGCTTTTTTCAAGCATGAAAACGCTTCATTGACCCTGATTCAGGGAAGGAATGAGTGTATTGAAGCGAAAATGTAAATTTTTCACAATTTTAGCTGGAAAACCGGCTGTCTAATTTGATGCGGGGAATCGGTTGTGCGCATTCCCGAACCATGATAATGCTCTCCTGATCCTGATTCAGGGAAAAAATTTGGATTTTTGAAGCGAAAATGGTCATTTTTTCAACAATTGAAAAAATCATCAAAAATAAAAAATACGTTAAAAAATGAAAAATTCGTGAAATATTGAAAAATTTGTCAAAATCAAAAAATTCGTCAAAAATTGAAAAACTCGTGGATCCAATTTCCCTGAATCAGGAAAGCATTTTCATGGTTCGGGAATGCGTACAATCGATTCCCCTACACGCATAAAATTACCCCCAGAAAGTCACTTTCAGGCAGAAAATCTAAAAAATTTTCGATTTTCGCTTCAATACACACTTTGATTCCCTGATTCAGGGTCAGGAAAGCGTTTTTTAGAAAAAATAAATTTTTAAGTCACAAATATAAAAAAATTCCACTTTTTGCGCCACTCTGTAATAGCAAAAACACGGATCTACTCAAATTAAATGTCAAAAAAAGCTATCAAAAGAACTTTTTTTCTCATCTCGTCTCCAATAACAACATCTCCTGGTCGAAAAACGCCTGGATTAGCATAAAGACAACAACACTTATACGGAAGACGAAAAATGATGTATCTTTTATTAGCAAGTGAGTGTCGCTGGTCTATATTCTACTACTTCTTTTTCTTCGAGCAGTCTCTTTTGATGCCATAGGCCATGTAGTATAAGCTATTCGAAAAGGAGTTTGGATAAATGCCCCTAGAGGATCGATAACTCATTCATTTCCCAGCTGTTGTTTTCTTTCGAGGACATTCGACAAGTTTTGTCTTGCATAATTGAGATTTTAATTTTTGACGAAGGAGCTTAAAGGACCAATCCATCCGGGAAAAACACTATGAAAAAATTATATATTCGTAAAGGTCATGAAAAATGGAGCATTTTTTGTTTTTACGACAACCTCTAAATCGGTGTAGTTTTCGAGATAATTGCGTTTGAAATTTGAATTTGCGTTCATGTTTTCGTTGTAATACACAAACGTTTTTGAATTTTTTGCGGAAAAATCGATTTTTGAGCAAAAATTTCAAATTTGGAGGGCAATTTGTAAAAGTACGACTGCGCCGAACACAAAAGGTTTAGGCTTGGGCTTAGACTTAGGTTTGGGCTTGGGCTTAAGTTTAGGCTTGGGCTTAGGCTTAGGTTTGGGCATAGGCTTGGGCTTAAGCTTGGGCTTAGGTTTGGGCTTAGGCTTAAGCTTAGGCTTAGGCCTAAGCCTAATTGGTACCCGTTTGGCGTGTTCAGAGCCCCGTTTGGTGCCCCGTTCGGCGCAATCGTACTTTTACAAATTGCCATTTCGAGCAAGGAGTTGGTGATTTTTTTTAAATCTGTATATTACAACGAAAACATGAATGCAGTGAAAATTCGTCCCTGAATCAATCAAAGTTGTGTATTGAAGCAAAAATGTAAATCAATGAAAAATGAAATTTTTTTAAATTGTCGCATCAATAATCAGCTTCTGTGTATTACAACGAAAACATGAACGCAGCGAAAATTCGTCCCTGAATCAATATTGTATATTGACGCGAAAATTTTCGTTTTTCATCGACTTACGAAAACTGCCAAAAAAATTTTGTTGAATTTTTGCTTCAATACACAACTTTGATTGATTCAGGGGCGAATTGATTCGCTGCGTTCATGTTTTCGTTGTAATACACAGATTTCAAATAACATCAACTTCAAACGCGATTATCTCGACAATGATAACGTTCATAGCATAGGTTTTGGGTTTCCCCATGGCCGAGTGGCTAATGCGTTCGGCCTTGACTCAAATGGCGAGGGTTCGATCCCGCGCCAGAAAGTATTTTTTAAATTTTGTTATCAAAATTTATGAGAATTTTTGCATATCCATATTTTTATGCGGAGAACACGATGGTGCTATTATTTGTACATGAAAACTTTTGGAAAAATCGCAAAATATTTTTTTGAGATCTTTCCAAAAGTTTTCATGCAAAAATAATAGCGCCATCATGTTCCCCAAATAAAAATATGAAATGCAAAAATTTTCATAAATTTTGACAACAAAATAAAAAATGACTTTTATGAGGGATCGAACCCGTGCTCTTTGAGTGAAGGCTGAGCACGTTAGCCACTCGGCCATGAATAAAACCCAAAACCCCCCATGATATGGTACTCGTTTTGAAAAATTTTTGCTCAAAAATCGAAATTGTTTCTCAAAAAATATCTATTTTCTCGAATTTTCGCGTCGATATACAGCTTTTCTTGAATCCGAAAAATTTTAGAAATATCAAATTCGGATTCCCTCGCATGTTTTTGCCCCTAGAGGGATCATTTCCAGAAAAAAATTTCGAAAAAATTTCCATGTGGATGCCCCTTATTGTGCTCCCCAAATTTTTTTAAAAATGACCAAAAATTCGATTCGTAACCAAACTTAAAAAACTACTAAAGTTGAAACTCGATCAATCCCACTAATAATAATCAAGTTGAAAGCCAGGCTCGAATGTATCAATGAACGAATCGAATCGATGAGGCGCTCTATTGAGTGTGGATTGCCGAGCCTAGAGAGACACCTTTGGCTCGTTGTCTAGCCTCTCAGCTCAAGCGTCTTCGAGATTCTCCAGTCGGATCGCTTATTGCACTGCTGTCGACCTTGCACTCTCACCAATCAAAGTTGTGGCTTTTTGGGATTTTTTCTTGAGGGCATTTTTTAAACTAATCAGAGAAAGTCCAGGGGGTTCGTGTTGGAACTTTTTGAAAATTCAACTTGAACTCAACTTTTTATGCGAATTTCGAATCAGGCAAAGTGTATATTGAAACGAAAAGAAAAGTGGATCCTTATATAGCTTTTTTATGCATCCCTGTGTGGTCGTATGGCGGGAAAAATTAGGATTAGTACTAACTACTATAGACACTAGAGATTATCATTACAAACTACTACAGACTACTAGTAGTAGTAGTGGGAAAATAAGATTAGAACTGTAGTAGTAGTAGTCTGTAGTAGTAGTTAGTACTAATTCTGATTTTCCCGCCATACGACCACCAAAAGCTATATAAGGATCCACGTTTCTTTTCGTTTCAATGTACACATTGCCTGATTCAATAAAAAGTTTCATGGTAGCCAAAAAAAATTTCGACTATATGATTCGATTTGTTAGTTCTAGAGTGTTTCGATTTGATTTGGTTACCCCAGGGAGGTATCACTAAATTGAATTTGACTATGTTTATACTTTTGCAACGCATCCCTGCGTGGTCGTGTTGGAGGAAAAATTCTCGGCAGGGGTCACCAAATCGAGATTTGGCTGTATGACAAAGGAAATTTTTGAAAAGCGATCGGGCAGCTTGGGACCCTTCCTTGAAAGCGTTCGGAGATTTCAAATTGCTGCAATTTGTGTTATTAATAAATAAAAACAAATTTATTTGATGAAAAATGTCAAAATAAGACCCGTACAATTGATCAAAATATACAACAGAAAGCTAAGATGAAAAAACGAATCGAGGAAGTTAGCCAGACTAGACCTGAGTTGAGGGTAAGCTAGAACAAAAGGAGTTGGGTCAGCTAATGAATTTTTTTCTTTTAATAGTCCCACAAGGATCTTGTGATGTTTGTTCTCCACCACAACGACTCTTCTTCGGGGAACCATTGGCGCTCTTGGAAGAAGTATGTGTTCGTTAATAATTCGATATCACGGATTCGAGCGGTATTGGCTAATAAATATTCGGATGGCTCCTTAAATAATTTATTGTTATCATTTTATATGGAGGATTTTCTCCAACTATTTCATTAAAGGGTCAGTCAGTGGGAAAAAGTTACCATTTTTGTTGATATTTTCGGAAAGTTCATGAAAAATGAAGCATTTTTTGTTTTTACAGCATATTCTGAATCGGTGTAGTTTTCGAGATAATTGCGTTTGAAATTTTCAATTTGTTACAAGCTCTTCGTTGTAATGCACAAACTTTTTTGAATTTTTAAATCGATTTTTTACATTTTCATAAAATAAACATTGTAGCATTTTTAGTTAAATGAGACGAACAAAATGACACCAAATTTATCAAATTTGAGAATTGTTTTGGGTTATTGAAACGAAAATTCTGATTCATGTTTTCGTTTCAATAACCCAAAACAATTTTCAAATTGGATCATTTTGGTTTCATTTTGTTCGTCTCATTTAGCTATAAAAAATTGCTACAATCTTCATTTTATAGAAATTTAAAAAATCGATGCAAAAATCGATTTTTCCGAAAAAATTCAAAAAAGTTTGTGTACTACAACGAAGAGCTTGTAACAAATTCAAAATTTCAAACGCAGTTATCTCGAAAACTACAACGATTCAGAGCATGCTGTAACAACAAAAAATGCTCCATTTCTCATAAACTTTCTGAATATCAACAAAAAATGGGCAACTTTTTTCCCACTGGACTAGTTCTTTAAGGTGTTTTTCAAATTTTTTGTTCTACCCTCCTAATAAAAAATTGTGGGCAGCATAATGTCACTATGCCCAGAAATATTTTTATCCCCCTTTTTATAACCAAAAATCCTTACAAGACAATTAAGTTCTTTTGGTTGATTTGGTAGTACAAATGCCAAAATCCTAGTCGAGTTGGGCATTTTGCAGTGTTGCCCGCTAAGATGCCACAGTCCATCCTCACATCGTATTAGAATTCGAAAAATGTGCGTGGGTACCAATTCTCTGTGTGTGGAATTAGATTGATGTGACCTAAAATATTCTTATATGAGCGGAGAACATGGCGAATCGTTTTGCAACAAAAAAAGTAGCGACCAACTTTTTTGGTAGCCGAATGAAAGGACTCTAGATTTGCAGTTTCTACTGGAGGGTTCGAATCCCACCTGAATCCAAGCAATTGGATTCAAGTGGGATTCAAACTTTCCTTTAGAAACTGCAAATCTAGCGTCCTAACCATTCGGCCACCATGTTTTGTTTGGTCGCAACTTTTTTTGCAAAACAGTTAGTCGTGGAGAAGTTTGTATAAAATACCAAAAAGTAGCCCGGTCGTCGGCTCGCCCATTCATGTCCAAGTCATAAATAGTGCCAGTTATTGAGATCAGTCGTGAATATTTTTTAATATAGCTATTTGTTAGGTTTTGTAAGTAGGTAAATGGACCTAAATTTTAGATATGAAATCTTAAAAGGGGAGGGCCGATTGAAGCGAGTGATCACAAAAAAAATTTTTTTTCAATTTTTTCGACAAAAGTAAAAAATGTTCGAAACGATGAAAAAAATACTGTTTTCGAGAAAAAATCGGAAAAAATTTTTTCGGTGTTTTTGGCCATTTTTAGGTGTTTTTTGGCCTTTTGAACTTGCTGCAAAAAAGGCCAAAAAAACCTAAAAATGGCCAAAAACGAATTTTTCAATTTTTAATGAATATGTCAAAAATGTTGACAACTAGGGTCAGGATCTTGTACCCCCTATGAAAAATCCTGTGTACGGCATTATTGAAAACTTACCTTGTATAAAATTTTTGTAAAGCAAAAATTCCAATCTATTTAAATTGTGCAGATCTATAAATTCGGTGAATCTATTTATAAAAAGATTTTTAAAAATACCATTATTGGAATTTGCTAAAATATTCATGAACTGTAAATTTTTTTCATGTTCTTCATTGATGGTAGCTGTCCAATTGTTGCAATTTAGATCAAATCGAGCATCGATAAAGGAGCAATTTTCCGAAAAAGCATCTTCAAATAGTTCTCTACCAGTTTGTCTATCATTCATGGTCATTGTCTCATATGCCATCACAGGAGATCCTTAAAAAAAGTATTTCTTTGGCAAATCAACTGTTTTCCTTACACATACCTGAGCAGAGGAGTCCCCCCCCCCTGCTCAGGTAATTTTTCGAAGGTCTGTATTTTCGGAAACTTTGCATGAAGTAAGTTTTGAAAAAAATTGAATTTTTGAAACAAGTTAAATTTTTTTAAAAATCGAATTTTTGAAAAAAAATTGAATTTTTGACAATTTTGTGACGGAGTCCATTTCTGGATCCCCTTCCCAGGTATGTTTCCTTACCATAGCTAATAATTGAAGTTGCAAGAATAGAAACTGAACATAGATTAATAATACACAAATCATTCATGTCAGTATAAATAGCACCGATTGGAGGAGTTTGTATGGAGCATCCAGAGCTATCGAGGAATTTGTTTATAGCACTCTGTAAAGGATAAGTCCAATGGGAAAAAAGTTGCCAATTTTTGTTGATATTCGGAAAGTTCATGAAAAATGGAGCATTTTTTCTTTTTAAGGCATGTTCTGAATCGTTGTAGTTTTCGAGAAAATTGCGTTTGAAATTTTCAATTTGTATATATGTTTTCGTTGTAATACACAAACTTTTTTGAATTTTTAAATCGATTTTTTAAATTTTCATAAAATGAACATTGTAGATATTTTTATAGCTAAATGAGACGAACAAAATGATACCAAAATGGTCAAATTTGAAGATTGTTTTGGGTTATTGAAACGAAAACATGAACTAGAATTTTCGTTTCAATAACCCAAAACAATTTCCAAATTAGATAATTTTGATGTCATTTTGTTCGTCTCATTTAGCTATAAAAAATTGCTACAATGTTTATTTTATAAAAATTTAAAAAATGAATACAAAAATCGATTTTCTGCAAAAAAAATTCAAAAAAGTTTGTGTATTACAACGAAAAGCATGAACAATTTCAAACGCAATTATCTCGAAAACCACAACGATTCAGAATTTACCGTAAAAACAAAAAATGCTCCATTTTTCATAAACTTTACGAATTTCAACAAAAATGGCAATTTTTTTCTCACTCGACTCTGGTACTTTAAAAAATAATCAAAAATTTTTTACAAAAAATATCTACCGCTTTATTTTGACATGCTGTCATGTCTACACACGATTTTACTTCACGTTTTTGCTGCAAAACGTTTGGTGGACATTCCCTAAATTAAAAAAACGGTAAAAATTATTATGGTGGTGTGTACTTACTGCACAGGGTGTATAAATACAGATGGCGCGGGAGGATTCAAGTTCATGTTGTACACCAATTTGTTGAGTAAGCCCAATGTTCCATTATTTTTTACATCTGGATTTAAGCGAAGAAGCTCTAAAAAAGGTGTATACGAATGATAAAATTTAGGACTTGAGCTTAGGCTTAGGCTTAAAGGATCAGTCTACTTTTGTGTTTTTGATGCCATTTGATAGAGTACAATATTTGGAGCATTTTTTGCTTTTACGATACTACTTGAAAATCTAGTCGTAAACAGTTATGAGCGAAACAAAAAAACTTTCAAACGAGTTTGAGCATTGAAACAAAGAGCTTGTAGATCAATTTGAAACGATTTAATAAATCATTATAAAATTCAAATCCTTGAACATTTCGAAAATAAATACGGCATTTTTTATATCTCATTGTTTCAATGCTCAAACTCGATTGAAATTTTTGTTTTGTTTCGCTCATAACTTTTTACGATTAGATTTTCGCCTAGTGCCGTAAAAGCAAAAAATGCTCCAATTTTTGTGCTCTATCACATGACATCAACTCCCCAAAAGTGGACTCGTCTTTTAACATGAGTATGTATACCTGTAAATAAGTTTAGCAATTCGATATTTTGAAATGGCGGTAAAACGGTTTTGGGGCGGATATTTGGCCCTCTAGCAAAGAAGATGGCATGCATAGATTCTTCAAGAAAATCATAGCCATGATCCGAAGTCACATGATAATCATCAACAATCGAGCTAAAAAAAACATAAATCAGGGTTTTCGTTTCAATAACTCAAAAAAATTTCAAATTTCAATAATTTTGGTGTCATTTTATTTGTCTCGCCAGTTATAAAAAAACATATTCTATGACTTCTTGTCTCAAATTGCTAAGATTTTGAATTTTTAATGATTTAATTTAAAAAGTTCAAATTCAGGGTTTTCGTGTCAATATTCAGGCAAATTCAAACCCCTTTCCGAACGATTTCCAAACGATTCACTGACGGCTAACGTCGTGACTTATATCAATTTCACGACAACGTCGTGAAATGCGTTTCACAACTGCTTTTTTTAAATCCAAATTTTAGTTCATTTTCGCTTCAATACACCCATCCACTTCCCTGAATCAGGATTAGAGAACTGTATAGTCTAAAGTAGTCCACTGAAAAAAACTTACGGAAAAATGATAGTTCCTGGTTTTCCATCCAATATTACATCGCCGACTCGTGGTGTTTCTGTAAAATGGTAACGAACTGGCATGTGTTTTCTATCATAAACCCAGTAATATTCTTTTGCCGAGCACTGCAACTTGTCCACGAGCCAGTCTGTCGATTTTGCTAAAATGTTTTTTATATAAATTAAATTTAGAAGAGAAAACTAAAAATTTCAATTTTTCTTTTGTCCTCCCCCAAATGCTATGCTATTGTTCTCAAAAATTGACAACTGTTTTTAGAATCTCACTTGAATTTGCCGTATAAATTCTTCCAACAACACCATTTGCTACTATCAATCCTTTCGAATCTAGAATTTCATCCACATAAACTCGTTTGTTTAAAGGTTGCATCCCTAAATTAATTCATTTTAAAACTAATACAGGACCGTATGCACAACTGATGCTAATGCTAGCGCTAACGACAGTGCATTTTGTGTCGTACGACGCTTCGTACGACACAAAAATGCACTGTCGTGTCACGACGGAAGTATAAATGGCGCCTAATAGCGGCATTTGTGCATACTAGCTGCAGCTATTAGCGTTAGCTACAGCTATTAGTGTTAGCTGCAGTTATTAGCGTTAGCTTCAGCTGCAGCTATTAGTGTTAGTTTCAGCTGCAGCTATTAGCGTTAGCTTCAACAGCAGCTATTAGCGTGCAACGAATTCTAAGAAACTTTTCATGATCTTATAAAACAAGCTTACCATGATCAGATAAAATGATGACATTCGTACAATCTAGGAGGTTATTTTTCTGGAGAGATGTAAATAAGTAGTTTAGTACCGCTTCGACATAGCTCAATTCTAGGTTGACCTAAAATTATGTGTTACACTTTGTGTTATGTTTCAAATCATGTGTGTTATTATTGTGTTATATTATGTGTTAGACTTTGTGAAAAACATGCCTGTGAATCGCTCGTATGAAAATGCCCCACATAATCTGGCTGGTCGAAATAAGCCATAACCAGCGAGGGACGCTGGTCAGCCGGTAGGAGCAACCAATCCATAATCTACAAATAATCTATTTTTACATTTTTTCGTGGCTTACCATGTCAACCCTAGCTGAAAAAGACAACGAGCGATTGTAGCGAACATCGTGTGTTGGGTTATGGCCTAAATTTTCTTAAACTAAAAGATTTAAGACATATATCATACCGGTGATATTATATGAACAGCCAGGCCAGAATAGGCAATACATTTTTCGGTGCTGTCGTATAGCAGCGCTCCAAATCTAAATTGTTCGGCATGAGCTAAGGAATTTTTTGAGCTATTGCTTGACCCATGTTGTAATTAAATTTTTAAAATCAGGGTTTTCGTGTCAATACACAGACAAATTCAAACCGTGTCACGACGATTTCGTTATATACTTTTTGTTATACCTTTATACTTTTTTCCAAAATATACTATCGTTCCTTCCGCACGAAAGTTTAAATTTTTTTGAAGTATAATTTATGCTGTATAAACAAAATATATAACGAAATCGTCGTGACACGGTTTGAATTTGTCTGTGTATTGACACGAAAACCCTGTTTTGACAATTTAATTACAACATGGATCGAGCGATAGCTCGTTGGATTCCTCAACGCATGCCAAACAACTTTAGCTCACACCACGTTGTATGAAAATTATTATGTGAT
>JAQGBS010003686.1:0-11194 GCA_034698545.1 Acrobeloides obliquus
TTTATCGGTGCTCCGATAGCCGATAATGGGAATATTACTGATATGTATACCGCGATTTGGTCATTTATGAAGAATCTAACCGATTGGGAGCAATCACCGTTAGATATACCTAGTAATAATCCGTAAGTAATTCGCAAGATAAAATCCAACAAATCAGAATTTTGTTATTGTTAAAGTAATTTTTGTCAAAATTTTTTTAAAGTTTCTTCACAAATAGTAATATTGGGGATTTTCTATGCGAAAAATCATTTGTGCGCATTGTGGAACTATGAGAATCTTCTCTGATCCTGAATCAGCCAAAAATGAATTTTTGACGCTTTGAGTTGATTCGGGGTTAGAGAAGTACTTTTAAATTTTTTACTCCATTGCTCTAAAAAAATCTGAGTTGTTGTCGATTTTGACGGTTTTTTTAAAAGTAAGATAACAAATGGATAAAAATGACATCAACTTCAAAAGGCTATATCTCGGTGAAAATAAAAGATTTTCAATAATTTAAAAAAATATTCTTCATATAATTAGCTATCCAAAATGTGGTCTCTCGAAGAAGTCTGATTTAACCTCAATTATTGGCAAATTTTTTCGAATTTCACCCCTGGGATGGCATTATATAGAGGGTTGACTGATTAATAAAATTTAGTGTTATAAATTATGGTCAAGTAACATTAAACAGAATTGGAACCAGCTTAATTTCAACTCTTATCCAAATTCAAGAAACTTGTATTTTTTCTACAGTTTCCTTAAGCTTTGAACAAATTGATCATCCATATGGTTTTGTACTATACACTACAAATCTCAAAGTCGGCGGCTCAATTTTATCTATTCCAAATATTAAAGATTATGGATATGTTTTTATAAATAATGCTTATATGGTAAATTTTAGTTTTAAATTTGTGTAAAGAAAATTATATAGGGCATGATAGAAAGAGATGTTAAAGAAACATTAATTTTAAATAGTGCAAATCCTGGTGATGTGCTAAGAATTTTGGTAGAGAATAGAGGAAGAACATGCATTTCAGAAGGCTTGTCTTATGCCATACCGGATTCAAAAGTAACAATTTTTTTAAATATCTCGTCCGTCAGTTTCCAAGCTTATGTCTGTTATACATCGCTATCCGTCCGATTCATCCCCATAAGCCTGTCTATCACCAAGTCTTAAAATTCTATGGGCCCCAGTCAGTGATCGGTGTCTCATGGCGCACGACCAAAGACGTAGCTATCGCCAAGCATTGACATTTTTTCAGTGACGTAACCCAGGGACGCAGGGGGAGGGGATCGCCCCGTTCCATAAAAATTTTTCAATTTTTTTAATCAAAAATTGCCATTTTTTCAAATAAATTCTTTTTTGGTCAAAAATCGCAATTTATTGGCTATTTTTAACAAAAAAATTGTGTTTTTTGGCTAAAAATACTTTTTTTCACCCTTAGACGGAATGGGGGGACCGGTTCCCTGTACTCTCCCCCTTACAGCTACATCCTTGGACCGTACCCCAGTGCTCCCTACAGAGATTTTCCTGCTCACATCCCAGGATTAGCGCTCTCTTTTGAAGAATCCTAGCTACGTCTACGCATGGGCCTATGCATTTTTATCCATCATTTTCTGGATCTGGAAAAATTGGTTTTTATTAGGGACTACATGAAAATGTCACTCTGAACAGCACCCCTCTTCAAGATTGGTACCAATGTGGCATCAACCTTACAAAGACATCTGTTGACTCATTGACTACTAACTTTATGGAAGAACACACAGATTTTGGTTTGCCAGATAAAGCAATTTCTCAACCAGGTGTATATATTGGCCAATTTAATGCAGATGTCATTGAAGATACCTATTTTAATTCTACTGGCTGGGGCAAGGGACAACTTTTTATTAATGGATATAATATTGGGAGATATTGGCCGACAGCTGGACCACAGGTATACAAAACAGTTTTATTATGGAACTCAAATTTTAGATGACATTATATGTACCAAAGCCTTATATCCAACAAAAGAATATTGTTCTTTTAATCGAGCTAAATGGAGCGCAGCAAAATTATGTCAATTTTATTGATCATCCAATTATTCATTTTAAACATTAGATATTTCATACCCTATCCATATGGATAGGGTATGAAGCCCTCATGATATGGTACTCGTTTTGCTCGTCTTAATGAGCTGAGTCCAATGGCATACATTTTTTAAAATTTTAGTTGTATTCCGGTTTTTTAATCATTTTAACGCGTCGTGTGTAATATTATTTTTTTCTAATAAAAAATATTTTTATTTAATAAAAAAGATTAAAATTAAAAATACAAAAATTAATCAATATGATGTTATCAGTTTGCACTTAATACACACACATCTTGCTGTCAATAAATTATTTTACTAGTTGGCTAGTGGTAGTGCTAATTTTTGGACTACAAGAATTTTATTCGTTATGAATGAAGTGTTAAAAGAAAATTTTTATTTTAATCCAACGATTTTGAAACAACAAATTAGTTCAACGGATCTAACAATTGAATGGATTTTGAAAAAACTTGTTGAAAATGTTGCAGAATTTAGAAATCGAGTGGAAAAATATAAAATCGTAGATGTAAGATTTAAAAAAATCAAAAATTTTTTAACCTGGTACGATCGAAACCTCGATGATTGGAGTGTAAAAAAATGCTTGACACTTCATAAAAGAAGATAAGTTTTTTGCATGCGGGAAATGAACTATAACCTGAAATCTTTTAGATTGAGATTGTTGAAGTTAGCTGTAATAGTGGCTTTATGGCTAATGTATACCGAACTATTATAACTTTTGAAAATGGTCAAAAATTTAATTTTATCATGAAAGTTCCCTCCATCGAATGTTTTTATGGAATGATGAATAAAGTCCACGAGTCTCAAGAAAATCACGTTAGCTTATTTTAAAATTATTTTAACCCTTAAAAATTTTTTATTACAGCAATCTATGACCAAAGAAGAAATAATTTATCACATGGAAAGATTTCATAATACAGAATGTGAATTTTATGAAAAATTTCCAGAAATTCCGGGTTTTCCTATTCCAAATGTGTATTTTTCTCAAAAATATATAGAAAAATTGAATCAACAAGGAATTATTGTAATGGAAGATTTGAATGAAACTGGGAAATTAGTGAATATTTTAAATTCTTATAGTGTTTCTCAAGTATGCTAGGTAGCGGCCAAAAGTATGGAAATACCCTAGGGAACGTCTTGGTCCCCCAAGGGCAAAAAAAATAAAAACTTTTTCTCCGATTTCGACAATTTTGGTGTCAATCGTCTTCTATCATTGTCCCTAACGACTTTTGCAATGGCACTGGGGGTTTAAATCTATTGTTCCCGAGATCGTCTGGACAAACACACAAACATACATTACACGTTTAATGTAGTAGGATACATCCCATTTATTTTGCACTACTACTCTTTCCCGGACTCAACCCGCAAAGTCAGATTGGCGGTTCTAATACCTGACAGAATTTTGAGGTATAGGTTGTCAGAGAAATTTCGAAATCGCTCAAAATCTGCCAGGATCGATTCCCCACTCAACCCCCTCCCCAATATAATGTAAAAAGACGCTTCTGCGCTAAATTGGAAGTGATTAGGCGATTTTTCCTAGGGTTTCCATACTTTTGACCACACTGTATATAGAGCATTTCACGCCAAGAGAAAAAAGTCAACACACATGATACAGGAGCAGGTAGCGCAAAATACATCTTGAACCTAGGGTTCGTTATCAACAGCTCGAAACAATTTTCTTTGATTCGGTAAAAAACGAATTTTCGACCTTCTAAAATCGGACCCTCTTCTTTCAAGATGAATTTTATGCCACGTGATCCTAAACCAAAGTTGATATTCTTCTCGTGGCGAGAAATGCACAATAGCTTTCAAAAGCATAAGATTTTAGATCAAAAACATAGTTAAACATATAGCTTCTTTCCATGCTTTCTTCTTGTCAATAAATGAAGACAAATGGAAAAATCGATTTCTTGACCTTAACCAAATTCCAATTTTACAACTCGAAGGCTTCAAAAGGACACCATCAAAATTGGCAAAACTTCGACCAGGCATCTTTAAAATCAATTTTTTCATTTTTCAAAATATTTTAAGGCGTTTTTGATGAGCTTCTCGATAAATTACAGCCAATTTTTAGCGATGAAATGATGAGATGGACTTTTCAAGGGTGCTGTAAAGAATTAGGTAAGGCTTAATTTTTAGCACCAGAATGAAATTTTATAGGATTGCCTTCAATTATGTGCCATGGTGATGTATGGTCAAACAATATGTTTTGGAAGACAAATCCTGATGGTAGTGCTTCGGATGAAGTTAGAGCATTCTTCGATCTACAGTTAACCTTTGAGGGTGCTTTTTTGAATTATTGTAAAGATGGATTTTTTAATTTTAGGAAATCCTGCGCTTGACATGACTAGAGTTATTGTTTTGAATACTGATACCGAAGTACGAAAGGAGTTGGAAACTTTTATTTTTGAATATTATTTTGATAATTTAAAGTCTAAAATGGCTCAAAATGGAAAAAGTTTGTCGGAAAGTTGGACTTTGGACATGGTAGGAGTGTGTTCATTCTATGATAATGTCCAAATCTCAAAAGTTTCTATGTAGAAGTGTACATGTGGCCGGCAAAACTTGATCACTTTTTGGTGACCCTCGGGATATACTGACTAGATCAGGCCGACCAGGGGGCAGTCGGGACTGATAAAAATTGAGTGGCCCGAAAGCAAGCCAGGCCTCTGTGACCTGCTTGGCCTGTCTAGATAATGCTTAGTCTCGGCCTTGCTCATCCCTATTCTATGTATATGTCCAAATCAAAGACGTCCATGTTTATTTTCATGTACATATTCCTGCCCCTACCTCATATTCTGCCTTGCCTCTATTCTTGTCCTTGTCTATATCCATGTACTGATCATATTCATGCTCATGGAGATGCCCAGTAAGGCCATGACCAACCTGGTGCAGTTTTTACCTGCGCAATCTTATTCTATTTGATCTGGGTCAGTCGCACCATGTTGACCAATAATTTTATACAGGGAGACCCAAAAAGGGCATTTTTACGATTTTTCAAGTTTTTTAATTTTTTTAGTTGGAAGTTTTCACTTCCGACTTCCAGAGGTGCACAACAGACCCCTAATTCAGGAAAGAAATGTGTGTATTTAATTGAAAATATACTAATAAAGAGTCAGGAAAGCGTTTTTAAGCTCCGGCAATGCGTGCAATCGATTTCTCGCATAGAAAACCCCCTATAGGGTTATTTTGGTGGAAAATAAAAAACTTGAAAAAAATCTCCCAAAAATCGCAAGATGCCCTTTTTGGGCACACGTAAATTTTAATTTTTTAGATCAAAAAAGCATATTATACTGCATTACCCACCGAAGCCGGCTTATTAACCACCATTACAGCTTTTTTCATCGATACCCCTAATATCAATAGTGAAGAACAAGGATCTCATAACCACAAAGTTGAGAACTTGATCTTCCGAACAAAAAACGCTTTAGAAGATGCCTTAGAGGTTCTTAAAAATGATGATTCGAAATGGTTCAAAAATTAATTTTCCAATCTCTGATTCTATTCTATATTTTCTATTATGAAAATAACTCTTTTTTTAAAAATAATATAAATGAAGTAATAAATAGAAAACGCTTAAGAAACAATCACATAAGTCAAGTGTTATTAAAGAGTCACAAGGAAGGCAAAGAGCCAAGAAGAAAGGAAAAGATAATAGGATGGAAATTAGGCTATTACCAAAAGGATTATGAAAAAGATGGTGGTTCGTGATCTTGGGCTAAACTTTTTTATATTTGTGGCAATTTTTACAGCAAGTTTATATAACCGTCATAGCTTTTTTGATCTAAAAAATTAAGCAGTGACATAGCTATGAAGGTTTTTTGGGCAAAAATTGGAAGAAATTTGAAATTTTAAAAACGAGTTACACCATTCAACTCAGCTCAACGAAACAAGTAAAACTAGATATATATTATCAAAGACGATAACGATTCACATGGCCGAGTGGTTAGTGTGATAGGATTTGAATTATAGGTCTCAGGTTCGAATCCCGCGTAAAATTTAAAGTAATCCAAATTCAATGAAAAATTTTGTACATGTTGGGTAAAAATTTGATCATTTTTATGAAAAATATTAATGGGAAACAATTATGATTTTTGTCATTTTTTCAAAAATTTCTGAAAAAGTCCCAAAAATTGGGATTGGATAGACCTCGGGATTCCGAAATCACAAAAATAGCCATTTCAAAAATCATCGAGATATACCAGAATCAGGATTTTGGGATCTGGATCTCCTCAGCCTTAATCAAGGTAGGCTTTTGAGTCATAGTTATGACTCAATTCATAATGGATTGAGTCAATGAGTTGAATTATTTGAGTTAACGGACTGACAACCCTACGGCAAATGTATAAAATTTTTTATGGATTTTTGGCTAATTTAATAATAAAGATTTATTATTTTTTGTCACAAATCTTCTGAGGCGCTCGTCCCCAGTTTTTAGTTAAATAAATAAAAACTTAGGTTAAACCCATATCTTTGCTATTAGCATTAATTATCGTATCTAACACTGAATTGAAAATTAATTGAACTTGGTTGGTATCAGTAGCGCAAGTTTCAAAAACGTATAGTGATTCCTTGTTGGCTTTAAATCTTTCGCGAAACTGCTTGTCCATAAATTTAATTCCATCATCATAGCTTTGTCTACCTATTTATAAATTCTTATATAAAACGCGTAATGCCTGTGCGTGCGGACTAACTTTTGAATGTACGATCCAAACTGCCATCGGATTAGTCAGCATTGTAGGGGACAATGGGAGAAGACGATTGACATCGAAATCGAGAGGGTGCCCCACTGGGAAAAATAGAAAATCGATTCTTAATTTTTACGTAAAGTGACTTTAATATTATATTCATAGATATATCCAGAGGTGCTCAGCGCGCTCGGAAGAGCTGCTTGAGAGCTCCGCTCGAGAACGTCGCTAGGATGCGCTGCAGGCATTCCCGAGCGCAGATGCGCTCGGTGTCAAGTTTATATTAAAAAAATTAAATTAGCAATAAATTTACCTTCATAATTAGGAAAGCAAATCGATAAAGGCACATGCTTGATTTTTTCTTCAAATAAATCTTTTTTATTCAAAAATAAAATCATTGAAGAGTTGGCAAAATATAAAGAATTACTAATTTCGTCAAATAAAGTTATCGCTTCCAATAAGCGATTCTGAAATAAATTTTGCTTTTTTACAAAAAAAGACTGTTGCTTATTTGTCAAAAAATCTCATTTGTGCAAATAATGACTAAAAATGGCATTTTTGTGTTATAGGATTTCACCTATAGGTCGAGTGTTCGAATTTTAAGGCTTGAAATTAAAGTTTTCTGATTTTTATGAAAAATTTTTCCTATTTTTGATCATAGATCATTAACCTGTTAATTTTTTCATGTATACCGTAAAACTTCTAATAGAACCCCATGTAAACGTAAAATTCTCTTAAAAATCGAGTTTAAATCGGATTTCTTCGGGCGAGCACTTTTTGGATAGCCCTGAGGATAGGGAATGTGCTATATAAAGAATTATTGAAAAATATTTTATTTTCGTCGAGATATGGCCTTTTGAATTTTTTTAAAATTTAAAAAATTTTAAGCCTTACATTCAAAAATCCACCAAAAATCAAAATTAAGTCGATTTTCTTCGAACGACCATTTTTGGATAGCTAAGTGTATGAGGAACATTATGTAAAAGAAATTATTGACAATGACTTCGATTTCACGAAGATATGATTTTTTGAAAAAATGTCATTTTTTCAACTTTTTCAAATTCCATAACTCAGCGAAAATAAAATATTTTTCAATAATTTCTTTAATAGAACGTTCCTTTCTACAGTAGCTATTCAAAAAGTGGTCGCTCGAAGAAATCCGATTTAAACTCGATTTTTAAAAGAGCAATCATTAACCCTTCTAATAGAGCCCCATGGGGTCCTATTAGAAGTTTTACGGTATATAGGCCGTTTAACATATATGGTGTGGTTCAATCTCCACCTGCGACCATGACTTTACCCACCGGGGATCGAACCTGTGGGCCCAGCGTTGCTTAACTTGCCAGATCGGATGGGTCGTTTGCTTATTCACTGCACTATGGTGCCTCAACTTTTTTCGAACTCCAGCTGGAATGAACTATAGCCTCCCTTCTAAAATTCAGCTCTTCTTACGAGCCTGTAGATTTCGTCTAGATGCATCGTAACACTAATTTTGGAATTATAAAAAATTTATGCCTTACTGTTTGATTATCCTCTCTTATCTTTTGATCATATTCACTTATAGCAGCTACAAAAAGAATAGCAGTTACATCATCAAAAATATGGATCCATTTTCTTCTCTGTGTTCTTTGACCACCTACGTCAAAGACACTAGAAAGAAAAACCTTGTACTTATAAATTTGCAACGATGAGCTTATCTTACAAGGTGACGCAAAAAAGAGATTTTTGGGATTTTCGGACGATTTTTTCAAGTTTTTTAATTTTCACCAAAATAATCTTAGAGGCGCATTTCCAGATCTTGAAAACGCTTCCCTGACCTTGATTCAGGGAAAAGATGTATTTAAGCAAAAATATGATAATATAGGGTCAGTGAAGTGTTTTCAAGATCCGGCAATGCGCGCAATCAATTTCTCGCATAGAAAAACCCTTATAGGGTTATTTTGGTGAAAATTACAAAACTTGAAAAAATCGTCCAAAATCTCATTTTTTGCGTCGCCCTGTAAATATGAGAGACCCTTAGAGAAGACCCCCAGTAATTCTAAAATCTAGAAAACCTTTCGCCTCCTAAGAGGTAGATTCGAGCTTACACCCTTTGGAGTACCAGACAAGTGCTTTACCACCGAATTATTGGGCCAAGTAAAAACAGTCTGTTAAAACTATCTAGGAAATGAAACGGCTTACTGAAAGTCTATCCCCTTCAATTCAAACGTAATCTTAACAATACTCGTTGTTGCCACTCTAACATGTAGAATGTCTTGATATGAGGGCAAATAACCAACTTCACTGATTCTTTCCAGGTTGTCAAAAAAGCTAAAAAGCTTTATAAGAAAAAAAAGAAATATACAGGGAGGTCAAAATTACACAGACTTTTCTACTTTCTTGATGAACTTACGTTCATTATCTAAAAAATCGCTTTCGAAATGAATCTCCAGACTTGAATCCACTCGACTACGCCATTTGGAGTATCCTCAAAGCTCAAGTGAAGCAGAAGCACACAATTCGGTCGAGTCTCTGAAGCAAGCGATCACCGAAGCATTCGAAAATTTGGATCAAGGGATGATTAATCGAGCCATTGACGACTGGTCAAGACGCCTTGACGCGGTAATTGCATCAAATGGCGGTCATTTTGAATGAATTTGTTCGTTTTTAATGTTGCAAATTGTTTTGATTACATTTTGATGTTATTCATTGATTCTAATAAAAAGTTTTAAAAAAGTCTGTGTAATTTTGAACCACCCTGTATGCTTACTATTTGGCTGAATCGTTAAGCTGATACTCGGATCTTCGCTCATAGCACTTTTGTACTCCTGGATCAGCCCATAGTTTTATTAACGCTTCAGAAATTTCAGGGGTCAGAGGTTCATATTCTAGGTTGTTTTCAATATATTGTTCAACAAGCTCTACATATTCCTAAAATTAAATGATTCTATAGCATCTGGAAAAAAGGCGCTAGGTCCAAATTATTTTTGGGGGGAGGGGTCCAATTTGAAAAATTTAGAAAAAAAGAGTAGTACTTTTATTTAAAAAATCTCATTTTTGATCAAATTATGGTGATTTTTGATGAAAAATGGCATTTTTTAGTGAAAAATTGAAAAATGAACTAAACAGTATGCAGTCCCGAGGGGCTGCATGAAATTTTTATTGAAAAATAAGAAATTTTGGTGAAAAATCAAATTTTTGGCAAATACATAGGAGAGACGATTAGGTAAATTTATTCATTTCTCTAATTTGGCGGGAGGTACAAGGGTCTTGAGTACCCCCTCCTCCCCCCTAGCGCCGCCACTGTCTGGTAATGGGGGAAGAGATATGAAGGGCAAAATTTACCCCAATTTAATTTTCAGGTCAAGAGAAGGTGAGAAAAATTTTTCCATTCTCTCTGAGTTTTTTTGTCACTGTGTAAAATTATTTTCAAACCTCGTTTTCTTTCTTTCCAAGAGATATTTCTAACATGTCCATCGCTTCAGTTATATCTTGCATGCTCCTCAAAATGTTGCTATACACAAAATATTTACGATTTTCAATTTCTTCCTTGTTGAAACCGTTTAGATGAATTATCCTAATACGAACAATTTATGTGTAAATTAAAAGACTTAATACTTACTTCATTTGTTTTACAAATGTACTCTTACCACTTTCTCCAGGACCTAAAATTTTTTTAAAAATGAACAAATTTTTTAAACAAAAAATTAAATACGGGAGTAGGGCTGGGCAGATCTATAACCAAAGAGAGAAAATGGAGCTCTTTTCGTTTCCAAAACCCCTTTCTCTGGTCATAGAGGCCTTGCATCAGTCTCAAGGAGCCTTGGGATCAGATAGAGCTTGCAAATACATCGTGTCAACATTACGTCAACAGATTGACAGACTGTCAATTACGTTGACGTATTGACAGAACCCAAAATCGTTCTGTTGACATTGAAGCCTGTAATTTACGTCAATTTCGTCAATCAATTGACGTATAAATCTGTCATTATGTTGACGCATTTGCGACCCCTAGGGCCAGATGGCCTCGGATCCCGTGGCGTAGACAGAAGGGTTAGCTAGGGGGCACTTCCCCAAAAAGGCCAGTTTTTCCAAAAACATAAGGTAGTAAAATGCCCTCTATGTGCAGGGATTTTTTTAAACTTTGGCCTGTTAGGGAGGAGGCACCGAAAATTAGCTTCTTCATATTTTTTATTTTTTACATTTGATTGACTAGTTATGTTGCGGTTGACACTACTACAAGATCGTAATTCAATACGAGCCAATTAGTAACCACCATGGAGTAGTGGTCCGGTGCGCTGCCAAGAAGTTCAGCAGCACAGGCACTAGCAAGGGTTCGGTTCTCATTGAGTCCAAAAGATTTCGCACTTCAGTATTTAGGGTGCGTGCTAGCCGTCGTGACACGCATTTTTCCGCACTAGCAGCGCACTAGCCGTTGTGACATTCCACTATGTCACGACGCTA
>JAQGBS010003687.1:0-11193 GCA_034698545.1 Acrobeloides obliquus
TGAATTAACAATAACATATTTCAGGCACAACTCATAAACAATCTCCTCAAACAAATCAAAAATAAGAAAGAAGCTACGAGGAATTGATGTGTGGAGAAAATGACATGGTTAACAATCTGATTGGTGCTTCTAAGGCCATGCTCTGTTAAAGGACCAGTCGAGTCGGCAATAAAAGTTGCCATAATTCCGTATATATTCACAAAGTTAATGAAAAATGGAGCATTTTTTGTTTTTATGGCATGTTCTGGATCGCTAATGGTTTTGAGATAATCGCGTGTGAAGTTTTGTCTGTGTATTACAACGAAAACATGTACATTAAATCTGTTTATTGAGAAGAAACTAATTCAAAATTCTTGAAGATTTAGAAAAAAATACAGAATTTTTTATATCTCGACGAGACGAACAAAATGACACGAAAATTATCCAATTTGAAAATTGTTTTGGGTTATTGAAACGAAAATTCTGATTCATGTTTTCGTTTCAATAACCCAAAACAGTTTTCAAATTCGATAATTTTATTCGTCTCGTTGAGTTATAAAAAATGCTGTATTTATTTTTTCATAAATCTTCAAGGATTTTGAATTATTTTCTTCTCAATATACAGATTTTATTGACTCAGGAATTGACTGTACATGTTTTCGTTGTAATACACAGACGAAACTTCACACGCGATTATCTCGAATCCGTTAGCGATTCAGAACATGTCGAAAAACAAAAAATGCTCCAAATTTCATAAACTTTTCGAATATATACGAAATTTGGGCAACCTTTTTTCCGAGTGGACTGATCCTTTGAAAGGCTGCCGAAGTCGACTTTTAACCAACTTTTTTAATTTTAAACTATTTATATTGCTATGGAAAAATGTATACTTTTGTAGAAATTTTTTCATTTTTAAAAGTTAATAATAATAAAAATTGAGAATTTGTTTTTGAATCAATTTTTTCAACACATTAAAGGACGAGTCAAGTGGGGAAAAAAGTTGCCATTCTTGTTGACATTCGGAAAGTTCATGAAAAATGGAGCAGTTTTTTTACGGCTTCATCTGAATCGTTGTAGTTTTCGAGAAAATTGTGTTTGAAATTTGAATTGGTTCAAATTTTCGTTGTAATACATAAACTTTTTTGAATTTTTTTGCGGAACAATCAATTTTTGCATCGATTTTTTAAACCTTCATAACATGAACATTGTAGCAGTTTTTTATAGCTAAATGAGACGAAACAAAACGACACCGAAATTATCCAATTTGAAAATTGTTTTGGGTTATTGAAACGAAAATTCTAATTTATGTTTTCGTTTCAAAAACAATTTTCGGCTCTAGTCCACTTTAGGCGACCAATGAGTTTTTAGATGACCAATGAACTTTTAGATGATTAATCAAAAAATAGGTGACCAATCAAAAATTTAGGTGACCAATCAAATATTAGATATCCAAATAATTTTTTCATATTGCGTCAAATAACGGTTCTATTGCACTTTAGCCGTCCAATCGACGTTTAACCGTCCAATAGAGTCTTTAACCGTCCAATCAAAACTTTTACCGTCCAATCAATTTTTTAGGCTTAGGCCTAAGTCTAAGCCTAAATCTAAGCCTAAGCCTAGGCCTAAGCCTAAGCCTAGGCTTAGGCCTAAGCCTATATAGCTGCTAGTACATTTCTTGTTTCTTGTTATTGTGTAAAAATTGCTACAATGTTCATTTGATGAAAATTTAAAAAATCGATTTTTCCGCAAAAAATTTTAAAAAGTTTGTTTATTACAACGAAAACATGCAATTTAAAACGCAATTATCTCGAGAACTACAGCGATTCAGAGGTTGTCGTAAAAACAAAAAGTGCTTCATTTTTCATGAACTTTCCCCGAATATCAACAAAAATTGGCAACTTCCCACTGGACTGGTCGTTTAATAGAAAGATGATCAAATAGGGATAAAAAATTTTAAAACAAAAAATTACCAAGTAAAAAATATGGTCCGACCAGATTGTAATGTTAAGAATGACTCTTTGTTACGGCATAGTATCGATTTTAATTACTTGCTTAATACATTAGTCATTTATTCATTTCCGTATGGGCTGCCAGCTTGTGAATGAAGACACCGGTCGGTCTCTTTGTCGACATGGGCGGTCAGCTTGATTTGCGTCGACGACCAAATTTCCGGCCCTAAAGGGTTTTAAGCTGGGACTCCTATTTTGGCTGTCTATTTCGTCGGAATTCGGCAACTGAGCACTTGTCAAGTAAAGACCTTTTGTTATATGTTCAAAAAGGAGGATCGAATTTCCATGTTTTCACTCAATTTTATGACTAAGCATTTAAACCAACGCATGAAACATAAGTCGGAAATGGTGCACGTAAAAAGGATGTTACTAAAAGGATATGAATTTTCACACAATTGCCTTTATTCTATTTTAGGGAGCCATTTTTGTTTATCGAAAAAATTGGAAAAAATTGAAAAATCGAAAAAATTTGAAAAAAATTGAACCGAAAAAATTTTGGGACGACCCCTTGAGCGCCAAAGGCGCTCGATCTCTCGGTTCTAAAAGTTAAAATCAAAAATTGTAATTTTTCTATTGAAAAGTTTAGGCAACTTTTATTTATTTTTTTATATAACATATCAAAGAACAAGCATTTTTTATTTTGTGCCAAATGATCTATTTTTAACAAATTTCTGAACAATGTGGTCGATCTGCGCAAAATTCCTGAAAATTCAAAACAAAATTAGTATAGGCTTAAAATTGTTTACTTGTTTTGTAAATCCACTTTTTTCATCGTACACACATTTTTGTTCGATTGGATCTACTGATCTTCGAGCCCTCGACTTTGCTATGTTTGATGTTTCTAAAAGTTTTGCTAAAATTTCAATGACCAGTGCAACAGAAAAACCGATTTGTCTGGAAATAAGCCTATCATGTAGAACTGCATTCACTGATCATTTTTTATTTTTACACAATAGAGCGTAAACCTCATTTTCATGGAGAAAAATTGCAAAAAAGTGAGGTGACTGTGAACAATTAAAATTCGATAAATTATAACGAAATTGAAGACAAGAGCATAATTTCTCTGTAGCGCATTGGCAAAGTGCTATGATTTTGCTATCAGAGGTGGTGGGTTCGATCCCCGCCAGGGACAGTTCCTTTTTTCACTGTCCCTCACCTCACTTTTTTGCAATTTTTCTCCATGAAAATGAGGTCTACGCCCTATGGTGTAAAATAAAAAATAATAAGTGAACGCAGTTCTACATGATAGGCTTATTTTCAGAAATTTTTCGTTGCACTGGTCCTTTAATCTTAATAATCATCTTTACCTATATTACCACAAATTTGCTTTAAAACAGGGTCCAAAAAGTCGAAAGTCGTAGCGTTATACATTCTATCGGTAGAACCAGAGATAACAGCAAGTTGTTTGCTATCAACATTCGATCCAACACCCACCGAGAAAACCGTGATGTTTCTGGTGGCGGCAATTTGTTGTGCACCTTTTACGTTGCTAGAGTCTTGACCGTCGGTGATCACAATCATAATGTTGGGGATGGTTGGTCGATCTCCGGGACTGACAAATTCTTGTTCGAGTGCCATGTTCATTCCAGACGCGATATTGGTACCCCCACTAGTGTAAATGGTTTTATTGATAGCTGCTTGGACAGAAGTGGAGTCGAGATATTGATCCAGGCCTAAAAATTGTGACATCAAGAGAAAATGTAAGGGCGTCTT
Organism: Acrobeloides obliquus; assembly: GCA_034698545.1. Taxonomy (NCBI): domain Eukaryota; kingdom Metazoa; phylum Nematoda; class Chromadorea; order Rhabditida; family Cephalobidae; genus Acrobeloides; species Acrobeloides obliquus. The sequence goes on from JAQGBS010003687.1 coordinate 3,702, forward strand.
AGAACAGAGATAGGAATTACCACATCAACTACACCAACCCTCACCACGCCGTGGGATGTGGTCAGTAGATTTGTGTATTGACCGTATGCGATCACAATCGTGGGGTAGAGTGGTGTGGATGGCGTGAAGTGATTTGTTGTGATGTGGAGCCAAATTGGCTCCAAGCGGGATATTTTTGGAATTTGTCCGAGGCTTCCGAAAGCCTCGGGAGCCAGTCTCCCGGAAGTCTCAGGAGCCAGGCTTCCAAAAGCCTATGAAGCCAGCCTTCCGAAAGCTTTTGGAAGCTGAATATTGATCTCTAAGGAAGTCGCTTGAAAATCCCAGACTTACCAAACACTTTAACAGCCTTCGTATCGAATGTGACCATGCCGACATGACTCTGAGTATCATTCGGTCCAATTGTGATATTAGCTACCATACCAATAAGCGCATTTAGAACTTTCTTAAAATTGGTAGTTCCGATAGAGCCAGATGCGTCGACTACAAAAACGAGATCAATCGGAGATTGGTAGCATGACAAAGGTCTATCTGCTTGAGGTGCAGGGGTAGTCGTAGAAACGGTAGGAACCTGTGTTGTAGTCGTGGTAGGAGCTTGGGTTTTAGAGGTGCTCGTCGGAGTGTTAGGAGCTCGAGTTGTAGTTGGGGCAGGCGCTTGAGTTGTCGTCGTTGTAGGAGTTTTGGTCGTAGAATTGATGCTTGCTTGAGTTGTAGTAGTGATCGGTGATTGGCTTGTAGAGATAACAGCTTGGTTTGTAGAGTTAGTAGAAGCCTGAGTTGTAGTTGTAGTAGGAGCTTGGGTTGTAGTGGTGTTAGGAGCTTGATCCGTAGAGTTAGCAGAAACCTGAGTTGTAACCGCGGTAGGAGCTTGAGCCGTAGAGTTAGCAGAAGCCTGAGTTGTAACCGCAGTAGGAGCTTGAGCTGTAGTGTTAGCAGAAGCCTGAGTTGTAACCGCGGTAGGAGCTTGAGCCGTAGAGTTAGCAGAAGCCTGAGTTGTAACCGCAGTAGGAGCTTGAGCTGTAGTGTTAGCAGAAGCCTGAGTTGTAACCGCGGTAGGAGCTTGAGTTGTAGTTGTAGTAGGAGCTTGGGTTGTAGTGGTGTTAGGAGCTTGAGCCGTAGAGTTAGCAGAAGCCTGAGTTATAACCGCGGCAGGAGCTTGGGTCGTAGTATTGTTAGGAGGTTGAGTCGTAGTTGTTGTTGAAGCCTGAGTTGTAGTATTCGTTGGCTTTTTGGTCGTAGTCTTTTTATCGCCACATCCCGAATGATGATGATGATGGTGCCGATGCCTATGCCTATGCTTGTGTTCACATTCTTCTGAGGAATCTGAACTCCTAGAGCTCCGAGAGCTTTCCGAACTATGCTTATGACGACAACCCTCTCCACTAGCGATTAAATTTGCGCAAAAAATAAATAAAAAAACAGTCGCTATTACCCAACGAGATGCCATTTTGATAGAATGTCTGCTCATTATCTAAGCCCTCGATTTTATATGCTTGTAAAATCTTTTCCTTTATGTCTAGGACGTGCAAAAAGGCCTCCGTATCCGAATTCTTCCTGTTGTTTAAAAATTTGAAACAAAAATCAAACAAATTACGTGTGGGTTGATAGAGAAATGATCTGAATTTTTGGCAAATTAGTTTAAACAGGTGTAATGTTGAAGGTTATGGATATATTTTTGTCGACAAATGTAGCCTCAAATATCATCAATTTGCGTAAAGGAACAAAAATCCAATATCGATTTTGCAAAATTTTCCGATTTTTACTTTGTACAAAAATTTTTGCGGGGTTTCAAACCCACAACCTTTGTGACCAATAAGCAGCTACTTTGTCACTGTACCACCGAGGCTTGTTGATGGTGTTGATCAAAATAATGAAATTTTGATAGCATTAACACGGGAGAAGGCCAATTGTAGCCGAAACGTTTTTGAACCAGAATTTTGTGCTGTATAATCGGCATGTTAACTTTAAAAAAATACTGTTTCTTTTTGGCCTAATACTAAAGTTAGCGAACAATTTTTTTATGAGAGATTTTCTTCTTCTAATTCGATTACCAGGTGTTTTCTCATCCCATTCGAAAAAAGATCAAACACGTGATAATTCAACCAATAAAACTCTACCGAGACCATAAATTCGGGCAATTTTGTTGCGCACAGTGCCGATGGGGAAGAATAAGAGTGGCCGTGTTTGTCCGAGATGAGTCGGCGGAAAAAAGTTGCCATTTTTGTTGATATTCGGAAAGTTCATGAAAAATAGAGCATTTTTTGTTTTTACGGCATGTTCTGAATCGTTGTAGTTTTTGAGATAATTGCAATTGAAATTGCATGTTTTCGTTGTAATACACAAACTACAACGATTCAGAACATGCCGTAAAAACAAAAAATGTTCCATTTTTCACGAACTTTCCGAATATATAATTTTTTCATAACGTTTTTCGAGTGGACTGGTCCTTTAACATATAAGAAAGTCAATAAGATACTTGATCAGGAACCACTAGACAAGACAAAACAATAAACTTTTAATTCAAAATTCCCTTGTGTTCATGTTTTCGTTGTAATACACAAACTCTTTTATCTAAATAACTATAAATGCATGTGTTGTTTCTTCTCGAGAATGGCTATTCTCTCTCTGTCCAACTTTGTGCCAAAAAATGCGACGGCGATAGTCGAGACCATTCGACCTCATTCAGTTGTTTACGCGGATGCGCGCCGAAATTTGTGAGCTCAATTGCGCAATATGATGACCTGAGCGAGCTGAAATTTTTTCACTCGTGTTGAGGCGTGGCCAAGAGTCGCTCTCGGATCATACCGAAGTCCATCGAGAACGGCAAAAAGTGGGACAGGTGCTTTTTTTACAATCGCCATCAACTATCGTACTTGGCACTCAAATCGGTTCAATTTTTTAGGTGGTTCAAGGAATTTGTGTTTACTTCTGATGTTGAATAGCCTAATCTTGAATTTTCGCGTCAATACACACAACTTTTATTGAATCAGGGACAAATTTTCACTGCATTCGTATTTTTGTTGTAATACAGATTTTTTGTATAACAATTCGACTTTTTTAGGAACTTCAAATCCTCTATAATCCAAGTTCTCTGTATTTCACTGAAGATCTTCAAATTACAATTATGTCTCCAACAAATCCTGGACGCGCTCGATTTCGAGGTCTGTCGATTGAAAAATGGGTACTTATTCGGATCACCCTCCCCCCGTGGAGAATCAATTATTCAAAACTCGATCAGGGTGAGCTCCGGGTGGCTCAAATCGCTCGGAATCGTGTTTTTCATTCACAAAAATCCTCTAGAGCTCAAAATCGTTGTAGTTTTTGAGATAATTGCGTTTGAAATTTGAATTTGCGTTCATGTTTTCGTTGTAATACACAAACTTTTTTGAAAACCGATTTAATGCTCCTGACAGATTTTAATTTTGACCCCATTGTGTACGAATATTGGGATCAAAAATTAAAATCCTGTCAGGGGCATTAAATTCAAACGATTTTGAGTTCTAGGGGTTTTGTGCGTGAAAAACACGATTCCAAGTGATTTGAGCCGCCCCGAGCTCATTCTGATTGAGTTTTTGAATAATTGATTCTCCACGAGGCATTCCGAATAAGTGCCGAAAAATTAGAAAAAATTATGCAAAGTTTTTAAACTAGCATAAACAACTGGGTAAGAGAAAAATAGTTGCTGATATAGTGCTGTAGCCAGAGGGAAGGCATTAGGTTGTAATTACTAATACTCGAAATCAAGGCGTTTACAGTCCACTTATATTTTACCTCTCCCTCAGGACCGTATCTTGGGGTGGGGGGGGGATGTGCCCCCAAATCCAAAAAATGACTCTACTAGGGCTAATTTTATGCGGGAAATTGATTGTGCGCATTCCCAAAACTTGACAACGCTATCCTGGTTCTGGGAAATAGATGTGTGTATTAAAGCGAAAATCAAACATGTACTAATTTCCCTGAATCAGGGTCAGGTAAGTTTTTTCGCCGATGTAAAACATTCGAAGCAAAAATGCATAAAGCTTTATAATCCAAATAGCTAAAGGCAAAAAACCCTTTTGTATTGAAAAAAACTTATTTGCACTAATGATTATTACGGTAGCTGAAAGATGAGATTTCGCCAAACCGAGATGAGTCTTAAGTGGGATTGGCATTTGTTAGAGAAAATGCAACAGGCCGTAAGCGCAAAAAAGAAAGAAAGATGGACATTTTTTGGTTGCGTCACACTGTACTCGTCCCGATAAGGTCGACGGCAGTTGGCGCTTTAGCCTTGGCGAGACTAGATGAAAAACAATCTCGTTAGCGTTAGTGACGCGACCAAATTGGCGGGAAACTTATTACAGCTATAAGCTTACAAGGACAACAAAATGATTGAAGCTACTGCCGACTCTTATACCTCCCATTGAGCATGGCTCTAAAATCAAAAAATTTATTTTTCGAAATTTTCTCAAAAATCACCCTATTAGGGGTAATTTTATGCGGGGAATCGATTGTGCACATTTTCTAAGCATGAAAAATCTTGACCCTGATTCAGGGAATGGAGTTGGTACGGACGAAAAAAGACAATTTTTCGAGTTTTGCGTCAATACACCAACTTCATTTCCTGAATTAGGGTCAAGATAATTTTTTTATGTTTAGAAAATGTGCGCAATCGATTCCCTGAAAAACAAACAAATACTTGTGTTATTGAAACGAAAACTATCATAACTTACAAGATGTCCCACATAAAGTTACACTAACTTTGATTGAACATATGAACATCATTTTTGACCAATGTAATTTTAGTTGCGCCCTACATCCCAAGTTACTTAGAAGAAGGCCAAAAATGCGTTGTGTGCGGTGATGAGGCTACTGGTTTACACTATCGGTGAGTTTTTTTGTTGTTATTTTGTTGATAAATTTACAATTTTTCAGTGCAATCACTTGTGAAGGCTGCAAAGGCTTCTTCCGCCGAACCGCACAGGTATTCAAAATTTCATTTATTGTTGAGAAATTTTGTACTTATGCACTATTCCCCCCCCCCCCACCCCTAAGGGGAGATTCTGCATAAATTTATGAAGAATCCCCTCAGGTTGAAAACAAAAAAATGAAATTTTCATTTTTTAGGCTTTGGTTTAGGTTTAGGCCTAAGCCTAAGCCTAGGCCTAAGTCTAGGCCTAAGCCTTCAGCTTAAACCAAAGCCTAAAAAAATGAAAAATTGATTTTTGTTTGTTTGTTTTCAGCCTGGGGGATAGTGCATAAGTGCCAAAAATTTGTATAGAAACACATGGAATACAATTGCAAAGAGAATGAGCAATGTATTATTAGCAAATCCACCAGGAACATGTGTCAGCGTTGCCGCTTTCTCAAGTGCCTAGAAAATGGGATGACCATGGACCGTATGTTTTTTCTTCAAAACTGCATGTATAGGAAAAATATTGTATTTTAGTTGTTCTAAGTGAACCGGAACGGTATGCCAAGCGAGCACTCATTCTCAAAAATCGCCAGCGGAAAGAGCTCGAAAAGATTCAGGCTAAAGTTCGCCAACGGACAACAGCACGACTCGTCTTGGAAAGCCATCGAAAAATGATCAACGAATTGACGAGTGCGTACTGTAGTCGCGTTGACATGCCATTGAAACTAAGCCCTGAGTTCGACCGCATGGACTCGAGCGAGCAAATCACTTCATTGGTCGCCACACTTCTTAGCAACGCTTTCAACTTTGCGCTTTCTATGGAAGTCTTTCGTGAGGTATTTTTTATTTCTTCAACTGTTTTATTTCTTATACTGCAATTTATAACAAAAAAAGAGAACATGTAAAATAAGGTCGCATAGCGCGGTTGGATAGAATACTGTTCTTTAATCTAAAGGTGAAGGGTTCGAGTCCCGCGTGTGTATGTGGCTTTTTTGCCTTTGGTTTAAAAATTCTTATTTCACGGCGGTTTTTTTTGCTAAAATTTTAAATTTTAAAAATGAGTCATGCCGTTCGACTCATCTCGCCGAAACGAGTAGAGCGAATACCATAACATGGGGTTTTCCATTCCGAGCCCATGACCGAGTGACTAAAATGACGGATTTGCAGTTTATAACAAAAAAGAGAGAACATGTAAAATAAGGTATCATAACGCAGTTGGATAGAGTACTGTTCGTTAATCTAAAAGTGCAGGGTTCGAGTCCCGTGTGTGTATGTGGATTTTTGCCTTTTGCCCCACAAAAAGAGACAATTTTAGTTGAATGAAGTTGATCAGAAGCAGATAATCATCGGAAGAACTGGGTGGCTTGAGTTGTATTTGCTGCATGTCGTCCACCAGATCGACATTGAAGATGGATGCCTAGTCCCCATGGATAAAAACCAGCCAAGGGTCCATTTTTCCGATCTGGAATTGAATCGAGATTTTCTGAATGCTTTGCTCGCTTTAGCCGAATCGTTTCAAAAACTTCAACTTGACAATGCACAATTGGCGCTTCTCTCTGCCACTTTCCTCATCCAACCGGAATATTTGCCTCAGGTGAGAGCAATTGCTAACAATACCCCGGCCCTGCCAAAAAAATTAGAAACACATATACTCGTAGTGAGGCCGAGCTGTACTCGGTGGCAGCCGAAGGCCGAGCTCCGTAGTACGAGTAATAAATACAACTTCTTTTTCCCTCCGGGCGCCAAGCGCTCGATCCCCCAGTTTATACCAATAAAAAAGCAAAGTTTAGAACGAGTCAATTGTTTCGCTTCATGATAGATTGTGGGAAGCGCTACATTGCCTACTCGAACAAAACTACAATGGTGAATCGCCTTCTCGTCGATGGCCGATGCTTCACGTGCAATTGGCTCGACTCCGATCACTTGTTAGACGATACGACACAATTTTCTTCAACAAAAATGATGCTAGGGAATTGGCGCGACTGCTTTCTTAAATTTTTAGGTTCAAGATTAGGGTTGAGTTTGTGCAAGTACCATTCTACTCATACATTTGTTTCTATCATTTAAGACATGAAGTTTGTTTAGGTGTTAGATCGATGTTTCATGAAAAGTGATGTAATAGAAAGTTGTTCCTTATACAAGGTGTTCCAAAAAAACCGCTGTTTGGTCATTTTTTCAAAAAATTTTTCTCTCCAAAATGACTCATTAGGGATATTTTTATGCAAGAAATTCGATGCGCGCATCAAAAAACTTTTTTTAGGACAATTTTTTTAGGAAATTTTTTAGGCTTAGGACAATAATTAAAAATTTTATAGCCATCTAACCAGGTAAGTTTTATAAAGAATATCAGGTATGTGATTTGTTATTTTCATGTGCAATTTTTGTGAAAGAAATATTTATATATATTTTTTTAAGAATGAGAATGGTACTAGAGCTTTTGGCAACGCGGTACTATAGATTTTGGCAACGAGCTGCTCGTTGCCACAAGCTCTTTGGTTTAAAAAAATAGCATTGCCAAAAGCTCTAGTACACACAAAACATTTGGTGTTCAACATGTTTGGTGTTAACGATTTTGGTGTTCGGTGGAACACCATTTTGGTGTTC
>JAQGBS010003688.1:0-11189 GCA_034698545.1 Acrobeloides obliquus
TTCAAAAAAGTTTGTGTATTACAACGAAGAGCTTGTACACAAATTCAAAATTTCAAACGTAATTTTCTCGAAAACTACAACGATTCAGAACATGCAGTAAAAACAAAAGCTGCTCCATTTTTCATGAATTTTTCGAATATCAACAAAAAATGGCCCACTGGACTTTCCTTTAAAATTATAAGTGCGTTGCATAGACCTTTAAGTTTTAGATTCCTATCTAAAAAATGGCTCTCCGATGCGACATATTACTCCAAGTGCAGACAACGGTGGCGATGTGTACGAAGAGTGCGAAATGCCGGCACTAGGAACATGCGTTGCGTTGTACGCGTTCGAAGGTAGCACAGATGGCACCACGATTGCCATGGTCGAGGGCGATGAAATGTTCCTTCTCGAGAGAGATGAGGGCGATGGGTAAGCCTATATATTACAGTCAAACCTCTGTTTTATGACACCTGAATTGAATGACAGCGACCAGGAAGGGATGTCCGCGGGAAAATTTGGTATATATAGCAAGTCGATTTTTTTATATACCAAATTTTCTCGCTGGCATCCCTGCGTGGTCGTTATGTTCCCCTGTTGTCGACACATTTCTTGACGGCGGGAAAGTTTGGTATATATAGCAAGTCGATTTCAGTCGATTTTCCATATAACAAATTTTCTCGCTGGCATCCCTGCGTGGTCGTTATATCCCCCGTTGGGTGTCATAAAACAGAGATTTAACTGTATAATCCAACCCCAAGTAATTCATGTTCGAATTTTTAGATGGACACGAGTAAGACATATGGTAAGCAAAAACGAAGGATTTGTCCCAACTTCTTACCTTCAATGTCATTGGTACCCACATTCATAACTTTTTCATGCAAATTTTGTATTTTTGGGTAAAAAATTTTTCTTCCTGCCCAGTCTTCTTTTCACTTGCTGGTAATTTAAAAACAATTCAGTTTCAAAAACTCAACATCGATTAAACATTTTGTTATTTTCCTTCTTTATCAGTTATTTTGGTACTATAAAAAATGTAATCTCATGATTTCTCAGGTGCATATTTATGATCGAAAAGGAAGGTTATAACAATCTCGTAAAATTGGCTCAAAGTCAAAAAGGGGTCAAACACAACATAAAAAACCGAACAAGTGCTTTTGAAAATTTTTGAACTTTACTGTGTTTCATTGATCATAATATGTACCAAAATTTTTATGCAATCTTTTATAAATGATATAGTCGTATCCAGAGCCATAGGAAGATGAAAAAAGTCGGAAAAAAATTTGCCATTTTTGTTGATATTCAAAAAGTTCACGAAAAATAGAGCATGTTTTGTTTTTACGGTATGCCCTGAATCGTTGTAGTTTTCGAGATAATTGCGTGTGAAGTTGACAATTTTTGAAATTTGTATATTACAACGAAAACATGTACGCAGTGAAAATTCGCCCCTGATCAATCAAAGTTGTGTATTGATGCGAAAATTCAAAAAAATTTTAAATTTTCGCGTCAATACATAACTTTTATTGATTCAGGAAAGGTTGTGTATTGACACGAAAATTCAAAAAAAAATTTCTGGCAGTTTTCGTAAGTCGATGAAAAACGAAATTTTTTTTAAATTTTCGCGTCAATACATAACTTTTATTGATTCAGAGACGAATTTTTACTGCGTTCATGTTTTCGTTGTAATACTTAAAATTTCTAATAGTCGTCAATCTTCAATCTACACATGGCCAAACAATCTCTGTCATAAAGGGGCTCTTTTCCATTGAACTTTAATCCAGCCCATTGCACAAACAACTCTCTCTTGCCATCGCTGCTCACCCGATGCCCGCCAACTTCATCTCGAAAACTACAACGATTCAGAGTATGCCGTTAAAACAAAAAATTTGGCTAAAAAACTTTCCATGTTTTCGTTGTAATACACAAAATATTCGCCACTGGAATATGCCTATACAATAATCATTTATATAATAGTCGATTTGCTTTCATTTCTCAGCTCAAGATTTTTTATTATTATTCTCTTATTTCTCCAAATTATCCATTTTGTTCATTTTATAATTTCTATGTGATATAGGACCTTCATTATATGGTGCATTTCGAGATATGTATGCGCGAACGTCAATGTATAAATAGCAAGTTGGACGTTATCTTTCTGTTTTTGTTTTTATTTATAATCTAAAATCTTCTGCGCTTCTCATTGAATCAGGGAAAAATGTATTGAAACAAAAAATCAGACATCATACAATTCCAAATACGATTTTTTAGTTGCTGATTTTGTGCCGCGGATGTTTTTTGCCATGCTGAACATGATTAGAATTCAGATTTGGCTTAAAGTAAAGTACCAGTCCAGTTGTGTAGTGTTCTTCATGGCCAAAAAAACCCCCCAGCCGCTAAAATTTCGTATTTTTTTATGTCTGAGTTTTCGTTTCATATACATTCTCCCTGATTCAATGGGAAGTGTAGAAGATTTTCGAGTATACAATTTGTGTGTGTACAGGGTGATGCAAAAAAAGAGATTTTTGCGCAATTTTTTTTTCAAAAAGTTTTTAAAATTTCAACAAAATAACCTGTTAGGGGTTTTTCTATGCCAGGAAACAAGTGCGCGCATTGACAAAAAAGAAAAGTGGTTTCTCAAGACCTGTTATTGAACAACTCTTCTTCGCTTTTAATTGAGCAGAACTGTCGAAAATCTTCGTTGACAATGGCGTGAAGGCTCTCGATATCTAAATGAAGCTATTTTTATTGAAATCTTTTTTCCCATTTTTTTCGCGTCACCCTGTAATTATTATTTATTTGTTTATAACATGGAAAATTGTGCACAATAAACGCTTTTTATAAAAAAAAGTATAGCATAATAGTACGAAAGAAACGTGTTCAGGAAATTGCGAGAATATTTTCCTGCCTAAAAACTCCAATTATCTCGGCAGAATATTTGCATTTGTTCGATTCTATGTTATTTAACAATGAAATATGCCATCATGGAGCCGCAATAGGATATAGCTGTCGGAAACAAAACTCTTTTACACATGTCAGAATTGTAGATAGGAAAAATGGGGATCACGAGTTTTTAGATAGAGTACTATGTCGAAAGCAATTTCATCGTTTATTTCTTATAATCTCAAACGTATACAAAATTTGTTAAAATATGTATTATAGCTAAAAAATGAATTCTTTATGAAAAAACTTTAAAACTAGCTTAAAAATTTATTAAGAAGCAGCCTTGATCACATTAAAGCAATCGTTATGAATCAGCCATACACCATTCACCTAAAATTTTGGCTAAAACTGAAGCTTGGACTTACCAAGAGTTCCAAAAAAACTGCCATTTGGTCATTTTTGGCGAAAATTTTTCAAACAACTTTTTTTAAATTTTCGCCAAAAAATGACCAAATGGTAGTCTTTTTTTGGAACACCCTGTACCTTTTTCCAAACGAGCAGATAAGCACCGGATTCAGTTCCACGAATGCCATCTAGATGATAGCTTCCGCGTTCGAAAGCCCAGTCGTCGCTACCATTCACTTCTTCGGTGATTATCTAAATTTTTTTTAAAGCTTTCTTACGAATTCTTGTACATACTTGTGCACTTTGAACTCCGTCAGCCATGTCCTGAAAAAACGTCAAATAAAGACTTAATTCCAAATCGAGAAAATTTCTACACACAGCTTTGTCGGATCTGGGGTATTGGAAAGTGGAAAGTAAGGAAATATGCGAATTTTGAACGTACAGGATGAGCCAAAAAATCGTACTTTTGCGTTTTTTTTGGTGGCAATTTTTCAAAAATCACCTATAAGGGGTATTTTTTTCATTTTTCGCCAAAAAAAAGCAAAAGTACGGTTTTTTTGCTCATCCGGTACTTTCCGCTTTTCACTTTTTGATGTGCGCAATTGACCCATGGGGTGCTATGGTTAGAAGTGTTGTACTCAGAGTGGTGAGGGGACGATCGCAAATATGAGGGAGTTTATTAGAAAATTTTCAAAAATATAGGCAAAAAATCATAAGAACTTTCAACAATTAATTTATCCTTTGCGCCCTAGTGGAGGAGGACGAGCGCCCTCCCTTCTTATATACGAAGCAGAGCGTGTCTAGAATTTTGGTTTGGGAGAAAAATTCGTAAAAAATTTCGGTTTTTTGGGGGGCAACTAGGCAAAAAGCCTCAATTTTCTATCGAATTTTGGCAAAAATGACAATTTTTTTAAAGAAATTTTCGGTTTTGGGGTCATTCCCTGGACACGCCACTGTACGAAAGTGATGATTAGTAAATTTTGGGCTAGGCACAATCAATGGTGCGACAAGGCCGCAATTTTTTAAGGGACCACAAAATTTTCGACACTGGACAATCTTTTTAGGGCCGTAAAAAAACACGGTCCCGGCTCATCGTAGCCCTGAGTGTGATGCATGAGAAAGGAGAGGGGGAGCACTCATAATTTCATCTTCATATATAATGGATACCTGTTTAAAATATTCTTCAATCCCAGCTCTACCCTTCACAGGGGTTTTTCCATTCGGCATGAAATATCCATCTAAATTTTTTTTATAAACTATTTGAAAAGTAATTTTCCAGCCAAATTACTTAGATCTAAATTTTTAGTGCTAAAATACAATACCCTTAACCAGGAATGCCAAGAAAATTTGTTCAAAATCAGCAAAATCTGACACTTCAAAAATCAGATTTTTGGAGCAAAATGCTAATTTTCAAGAAAAATTGGATTTTCAGGAAAAAATCGAATTTTGGAGGAAAAATCGAATCTCCAGATTTGACATCTCAAAATCGGCACTTTCTGAAAAATCAGCAGACTTGGCACCCCTGCCCTTAACTGATATAATAATGCAAAAACATGTAAATGTACAGGGTGTATAAAAAACCCAGAATTTGGACGATTTTTTTATGTTCTTCGACCCGAAATTTTTTGTTTTTTCGACCCGAAAAATCCTAAAAATAAAAGAATGAAAAAATCGCCCAAATTCCGGTTTTTTATACACCCTGTACTTGTCAATTTCTTTCAATCCTATCAAAACGAACCTGGATCGTAAACTTCGGCAGCGCCAGCGGCATTTCCGGCGTTGAACGCTTTCATAAATTCAGCTTGTCTATTTTTAATCTCTTGGAAAAGTGCTAAAAAAAATTTATAAGGTCTAACAAATATTCAAGTTTTCTAAAACATATCTCTATACAGTATAGTCGAAATTTTTTTGGCTACCACGGAACTTTTTATCAGGCAACATGTACATTGAAACGAAAAGAAACGTGGATATAGCTTTTTTATGCATCCCTGCGTGGTCGTATAGCGGGAAAAAAGGATTAGTGTCCTTATTTTTCCGCCATACGATCACGCAGGGATGCATCAAAAAAGGGTTCTAGGAACTTCCACAACGAGTTCAAAACGACAAGTGGAACTTCCATAACGGAACTTTTACAACGAAATTTTCATAACGAAAAAAGCGGCACTTTCACAACGATTTTCAGGAGAAAATTGACCGTTGTGGAAGTTCCTAGAGCCCAAGAAAGCTATAGCCTGATTCAATAAAAAGTTCCTGATAACCAAAAAAAATTCCGACTATATTTTTGTTAGGTTTATCTGTCTCTCTCCGGAGACACAAAGCCAATCCTGATAGTTTAGGTGGCCATGGACAAGTGCTCCCCCTATTCTTAGACAAATTTGGATGTTTACCCCCCTAATTTTGACCTTTTTTGGAAAAGTGCCCTCCTCCTGTAGTTGGGAGGTCTGGCTACGTCACTCTCTCTTCCAAAAAATCCTGTGTACGCCTATCGACAGCCCTCTTCCCTGGGTGTCTGCGTACGCACCCAGTTGTCCAGATCAGAAAAAATGCATTCCCAGTATTTTAGGACCGTAGACTCCCCGAATCAGCGTTAATAAAAAATCCCAAAAAACACAAAATTTTCAATGGTTGTTGAATTTTACCCATATTCATGTTTTCAATAATCGCCGAATGTAATGGAATATGCTGAAATAAATTTCGAGAACTATCCATTTAAAAAGTACAACGAAAAATACAATAGAAATTTAGAAAACTGAATCGTATATGAGTCAAAAGTCAAAAATTTGTTTTTTTTCACTCATAAATTATTGACTTCTAGAGGAATCTTAAGTACTCAGGATGCTTATACTTCTCAGTTTGGGTCTATATTTAAGCACCTACCCATATTATTTTATGTCAGCACGAATTGAGCAGTCGACAACAAAAACCTAAGCCCAGATGCAAATGACAGCCAACTTGAATATTCTCATATCAATTCCATTCCCTAAACTACGCCCACTTCCTGAACATACATAGTTACAAGAACAATTACATCTTCGTATTTATACAGCAGGATATCCATATATCACATCATAACGAGGGCATGAATGTTTTCGAAAGGGTAGAAAATAGTGATATGAAGAACACGTATGTCTCAACCCATAGAAAAACGGCAAAAAATGTGTACCGACATATCGGAAAAAGACCTATAAATTTTCTGCCAAAAATGAGCTGTTTTACAAACTTAAGGATTCTATATTTTTCTTAAGACGACGATTCACGAAAAATCCATACTTATTGTTATGCAGGGGGATCTTCTCGACAACCTACAAGACGAATTTTTTAAATTGAGCTTAAAATAAAAAACTAGATAGGTTTGAAAGGAACGTATATGTTATTGGGCTGTAACATAAGTTGTTGCCGCCAAAAATTGTATATCGAAAATCGGCATTTTTCGCTCGTCTTCGATGAACTTTTTTTCATTAGTGGGTAAGAGTGTATGTTGAATACGATTCAATTGGTCTTTTTGAGCAAAACTTATGTTTTCGTGTCAATATCCAGACTTTTTCGAAAAATTGGGGTCTCAAAGATGTACCCTAGGTTTAAAATGTTGATATTTCGCTATAAAACTCGATTTTTTTACGAAATTTTCGATGTTCCTAGAGTTGTTCTAGGCGCTGAACACGAATCCGCCTTTATTTTTTGACCATAACCCCGAGGTCCTAGCCCTCGGGGTTATGGTCAAAAATGGATTACAAAGAACAGACCTGAATTTTTGACGTTTTTACCCATCTCCCTCCCCCAGTAGAGGTTCCGTCTGAAGTTAAAACTTGATAATTCCATCGGATTCGAGTTCCCCATAGCCGGAAACTCCCCGAGTATCAAAAATTATCGAAAAACAAAAGTTGGCACAGACTTATTGCTATAAGGATGCTGATTAAATCATGGGACGAAGTTAAGCCATCAACGATTCAACATTGTGGGGGGACAGCAAGGGGGGAGCCTCCCCCTGACCCACTCACTCATAGATCCAAAATTGAGAGAGGACCACCTCATGAACCCCGCCGAATAGTATGGTCCATAAAAATTGGGTGTCAGAAGACCTCAAGCTAAAAAAGGTCCTTTTTTGGAAGAGGTGGTGGGGGACCACCTCATCGGGGATTCCCTCCCTCCCCCCCCCCACCTTGCCGATCTATGATTTTGTTTATTGTTTTTGTTATGGTTTCAATTAAAAAATTCAAAATGGCATGTAACACAACATTTTACAGGTGTTCCCTATATTTTGAAATACACTGTAGTATAAAGACCGACAGAAAACGGTTAACAGATTATTTTTCTTCATGGGAAAAAATCGCTCTATCTCCCCCAAATCAGCGCGAAAAAGGGGGCAGGGCACTCTGAGTATTAGCGCTCGGATGCTTTCGGACAGTTCGCACACATCTTCTCCCTTCGAGCAGGAATGTAGCGAGGGGGAGCAATCCGTACAATTACCCCCATCAGAAAAATTTTTTTCAAAAATCATAATGGTCCCTCATGATTTTTTTTTACAAAAAATGACCAAAATTTCTTATTTTTTCACTAAAAAAGTCCAAAATTTTCCATTTCTTCTACAAAAATTGTAATTTTCAGCTTAAAAATAAGCATTTCTCAAAAATTTTCACCTGCTTGCAGGCACGTAGCGAGGGGGGGGGAATCCGGACGATTACCCCCCCCCCCCCCCCGCCAGGAAAAATTTTGAAAAAAATCATAAGGGTACCTTATGATACCTCATGTTTTTGTCTAAAACCACAGGTACCTGTGGATTTTGGTCAAAATTTTGAAAAAAAACCATAGACTACCTGTGGATTTTGGACTTTGGTCATTGCCCCCCCCTTCCCCTCCGTCAGGAAATCCTGGCTACGTGCCTGCCTCCGAGATCTAACGCTTTTGTTCTCGCTGTACTCTTTTTTTAATAATTTCACCGTTCTTTCATCATATAGGCTTATCTGTATTATAAAGCGAAAATTTGAATTTTGTTGAACTATATTTTGGAATTGAAAGATGAACATTAGAATAGAAAATTGTTAAAAACGAATTTCTTTTTTGAATGAACAAGAAATTTTAGTGTTGTTCACCCCCAAATACCATGGTTCGGGGATCGGAAAATTTTTTTGTCTCAGAATTTTGTGAAAATGAATTTTCTAGGGGTAATTTTATTCGAGAAATCGGTTGCGCGCATTAGAAAAATAGTTTGACCAAATATAGATCCTTATTTTTGAACTTTTGCTGATCTTATAGGCCAAAAATTATCGAAAAGCTCAGAAATTAGAGTCTAGATGTGGTCAAAATATTTTTTTTGATCTGCGCAATCGATTTATCACATAAAATTACCCCTAGAAAAGTCATTTTTACACAATTTTGAGACAAAAAAATTTCTGACCCCCAAATCATGGTTGTTGGGGGTGGACAGCACCGAAATTTCTTACATTTTTATTTTAAGAAATGTCAGTATATCATATTCTTATAATAAATCGTGCCGGATCATTGATATTCGATTGGGAGAATAAGCAAGATGAAACTACTAGGATTGAAAAAACTTACAGCTATCCTTTGAATGTAATTCTAGAAGTAGTGGACCAGAAGCCAACGGTTGTTTTTGGAGAAAATGATGGGATTCGAATTAAATATGTTGTTGTAGCTGTTAATGGAAGACGTCTTCGAGGTAGGCTTGTTGGCTCTTTTCGTTACTATTTATTGGATGTAAATGGCTGTATAAAAAACCGGAATTTTGGAGATTTTTTCGTTTTTTGACCTGAAATTTTTTTTAAATGATCCTATTAGTGCTAATTTTATGCGAAGAATTGGTTGCGCGTATTCCCGAAGCTTGAAAACGCTTCTCTGACCCTGATTTAGGGAAATGAGTGTTTTGTATTAAAGAACCAATTTTATGTTTCCTGCCTCAAGCATCTTCTTGGGGATATTTTATGCGAGGGAATCGATTGCGCGTGTTTGATGATCGATTTTTTCTTCAATACACACTCTTATTTTCCTGAATCAGGATCAAAGAAGCATTTTCAAGATTCGGAATGCGCTCAACCGATTCTCCACATGAAATTACCTCCAGAAATATGATTTTGAGGGAGAAATTTTTCGATTTTCGCTTCAATACACACATCTATTTCCCTGAATCAGGATTAGGGAAGCGTTTTTTAGCTTTGGGAATGATTCGATTCCTCTTTTGGAAATGATAAAATTATTGGATCATTTTTGAAGAAGAAAAAATTTTGGATCGAAAAAACATGAAAAAATTGTCCAAATTCTGGTTTTTTATACATCCTGTAATAGTAGAAAAAAGATAATAGTTTTTTATTGATCAATCAATTTTTAGGAGCTAAATTTCTCCCGGATGACGATGGAACTGAAGTGAATTTCATGGATTTTATTTCTGTGCCCTCGAATTTCCCGCTAACGTTAACATTTTCTCCGCCTGTTTTGTCTGCAAATGAAAAGATTATCTTGTCTAGTATGTTTCATTCCTTGTATACGATTGCAGCACAGCTTAGTCCTGTTCAACGAAGTTCTGGTATTGAGGTATTAGAAACGTCGCAGTTTAGGTATGTTTTTTACAAATAAGATAGCATTTTAGGAAAGGGGTAAAACTAGAGATGGACTTGGAAAATCATAATGGCTTTTTATGATTTTTCATAAAAAATAAATGAAAATTGATTCTTGAGCTCAGAAATGGTCAAATATTGATTTTGAACCCATTTTTGAGATCAAACTTGAGTGAAAATTGATTTTTTGTTGAGATTTCCAAAAGCGTTTTCATGCTTCGGGAATGCGCGCAAGCGATTTCTCGCATAAAATTACCCCTAAAGGGTCACTTGTTAAAAAAATTTTCTACCCGGCCGTAAGTTGGACTCTCTCTTTAAAGCTAACCCAACCATTTTTAGGTTGCACTGTTTCCAATCATTAACCGGAATCAAATTCATTGTAGTCTCGTCTGTGATGAGTACACAAAATTCAGAAACTTTATTGCGTAAGTTATATGAATTGTATGCCGATTATGCATTAAAGAATCCCTTCTACTCAATTGATATGCCAATTCGATGTGAGAAGTTTGATGAAGCGCTGAAGAGTTTATTAGAGAAACATGAAAAGAATGCAATAGTTACTTTGTGATAATTGTGATTATACATATTTATTTGACATTGCCAAAGTTTTTATATTGTAATAATAAATGTATATTTTATTTGACTATACCAAGGAGCGTTTGTGCACTAAATATCTTTTTATTAAAAGCGTTTAAAGGGGGGGGGGGTATTTTTTACGTCATATTCTCCGAAAAAATTTTTTGTTGCAAAATGACATAACTAGGGGTAATTTTATGCGGGAAATACGTTTCTGACGTTATTTTCATGTAAAAAATACCCCCTCCCTATATATCAAGAACGTGTAATCTTTAGATGATTTCTTCGGACTTTTCTAATTTGTCAAAAATTCCTGATCAAATTGGTTATATGGTTATCCAGAATGGGGCAATTGTGAAGGTAAGCCTGACTTGTATTTACATAGAAGAGTTTGAGAGATTCTAAACCAGGGGTCGAAAAAGGGCTGGAGCCCAGGGTTGTACTCTTATTCCAAATGCGTACAAATACAAAGAAAGGGTGATCAAATTAGTTGATTCCATGCCTCGTAGACTTAAATCTGTACTTTTGGCCAAAAATGGACCAACTAAATATGGATTTACTATTGTTTTTGTTGTTAAAAATAAAAGGGATTAAGACTTTTTGTTCATGTGAAAATCTCGGCCCCTTTTTTGACTCCTATAAGCTTTTCATCTTTACATGCTTTAGGCGGTGAAATTTACAATACACTTTTTAGTCCGAAGGCGATCTGGTTAACTCTGAACGTATGGCATCAATAATAACAAAAATGGTCAATGTAAGCACTTCTGAAGCGCTTGTTTCGAA
>JAQGBS010003689.1:0-11187 GCA_034698545.1 Acrobeloides obliquus
TCAAAAGTTTATTTCGGTTTTATTTCATCATAGAATTTTTTTTTAAAGTGGTGCGAATTAAAGTTGCTCAGCATGATCTAAGGAATCCAACGAGCTATCGCGCGACCTATTTTGACCCCAAAAAAATCAATGTGAGTGCTGGGTCGAAATCGGTTCTTAAAATTTTTTCTTTAGCTTTTTATGAAAAATGTCAAAAAGAACACAGAAATTGCGTTCTACAACTTTTATTTTGACCACTTTTTATGAAAATACATATAAAAAAACGACGAGACAAATTTCATCGCGATTTCGTGCCAAATTTCGTCACAAATTCGCGACGAATTTGTTTCGTAACTTTTTTCTATGTATTTTCACAAAAAGTGGTCAAAATAAAATTTATAGAACGCAATTTCTGTGTTGTTTTTGCCATTTTTCATAAAAAGCTAAAGAAAAAATTTTGAGAACCGATTTCGACCCATCAGTAGCGTGCTGGATGCGGGTGCTAGCACCCACTTTTTTTTGGCCCTGACTTCATTTCGATTTTCTAAAATGGAAGCGTTTTGACGCCAAAATAACATCGCCAACGTGTTTCCCGCATCAAATTAAATTATCCCTAATAAGTTTTCAAAAAATAAAATTTTTCAATTTGAGACCACGTTCCATGGGGTATAAAAGCCGAAGTAGCTCCAAATTTTTTGAAAATATCTTCCTTTTAGATTTTCGCCCGAAGAGAATGCTAAACGAGACCCCTTAACATATCTTCCATTTGGTTACGGTCCAAGAAATTGTATTGGAATGCGCTTAGCCTATTTTGAAATCTGGACGACTCTGGCTCATCTGTTGAAAAATTATCGATTTTATTCGATTCCTGGATCGCCTGTAAACCAAAAAAACTTTTGAGGGGTATTCAAATCGACATTTTAGGATCTTCCCATAAAAGTCGATACTCGTTTCATAATGAAATCGAAGGAAATCTTATATGTTCGTGCAGAGAGAATACTTTTTGATTAATTTTTTCATCAAAAATGTGTATTTGTTTATAAAACTTGTGAAATAAATATGATTTTTATCGCTGGATTAGCCACTACTATGATCTATGGCCTGTTGCTGAACTCGGAAAGCGGAAAATTTCGATATTTTTTGAAAATTTCCATTTTCCATAAAAAATGTGGAAAATGGGCTATCAAAATCCACACCGTTTTTCCTCAATATGGAAAATGGACTATGGATTTTGATAGTCCGTTTTCGTTTTTCCACATTCTTTATGAAAAACGGAAATTTTGTTTAAAAAACGGAAAATTTTCAATAAAAAAACAAATAAAAATATCAAAATTTTCCGTTTTCCGAGTTCAGCAACAGGCCACTGAACGCTAGTCGAGTTTTTTTTTGAAATGATAGGCATTCAAGTTTCTCTATGGGGTCATCCAGATATTACGTAATCACTTAGGGGGGGAGGGGGTAGCCAAATGATTACGATTGATTACGGGGGGAGGGGGGGGGTCAGGTCAATGATTACGTAATCACAATGTATAAAATTTTTCACCAAAATTGTTTAATTTTTTTCCATTTTTCAACAAAAAAATTATAAACCAGCGCCGCAAACGAATTTTTTTTGTAAAAAATTACAATTTTTTAGAAAAAATGAAAATTTTAGGACCTTTTTGGTGAAAAAATAGGAAATTTTGGTCATTTTTGGTGAAAAATCATAATGGAGACCATTATGATTTTTGAAAAAATTTGGGGGGAACCATTAGGAAAAATTTTTAAGTTTTCCAGGAATGGGAGGAACCTCTCTCCCCTCCTAGTGACACCATTGATTGTAATCATCTTTATCCGTTTTAAATCAAATTTTTATTAAAAATTGATAAATTTAAACAATGATTTAAACAAAATATTCATCGAAAATTTTTGATAATTTTACGCTTAAAAATGAGTGTTTTTTAGCAAAAAATTTTCGCGCCAATAGGCGCGAAAAACATGGAATTAAATTGATTTTTGAAAGTTTTTTAAAACTCGAAAAAATTGTCTTGGTCCCCCCTTATGTTTTCGCCCAAATTTTTGAAAAATTTTCGAAAAAAACATAAGGGGGGACCAAGGTAAAAATTTGGCCATTGATTACGTAATCATGGGGGGTGGGTCAAAAAATCCGAAATTTTGATTACGTAATATCTGGATGACCCCAAAGCATTTTTGACCAAAAATTTCGATTTTTTACGAAAAATACAATTTTTGGATAAAAACACAATTTTTGGTGCAAATTTCCAAAAAAATTACCCCCCCCCCCAATAACATATATGCTAAGCCTAAGCCTTGAGTATATATCGCCGAAGGCCCCCTACTGGTTTAGGCTTTACGTCATAGGTGCATATAGGGGTCTAAAAGTCATGACAATGCGGAGGGGGAGGTCTCTATGAAAAACTACAAAAATGCGGGAAGGGGGGTCTTCAAAAATTTCGTGAAAATTGTGGCCGACCTTCGGCTGGCCAAAAAATCATACCCTCCTGATGTTTTTAAAAAAATTTTCGGCGCATTGCGTAGAAATGCGAGGGGGGGGGGTCTCGGGTCCCAGCGCTGAGGGGGTCTCCAATTAGACCCCCTGTTCACCGATGCATTACGTCTCTCCTTCACGATGGTCAACTGGTTAGCGACTAGTCTTCGGCTCGGGAGAAGGGAGCCCGGGTTCAATCCCCGCTTGGTCAAAAATGTTTTTTATCTGAAAATGTTTGCATAATTGTATTTTGATGCAAGAAACAAATCCTGTAAAAGACCTACGATAAATTACACTTCTCGGGTGCAAAATATGGCAATGTGCCAACATTAGACGTCGCCAGAGAATTTTCCACTATCCTTGAATGTCCAAAATCACTAACTTTTATTTCTCCTGACCATTTAGCTAATATATTCGCTGGCTTCAAATCTCTATGGAAAACCTTAATGCTTTTACAATATTCTAATCCTTTTAGTACAGAAATCAGAACATAATATAACAATTTTTCTGGAAAATATTGCATTTTCATATGCATTCTTTCCTTTATATCAGATAGAGATAAATCCATATGCTCCAAAAATAATAACATTTGGTTATTATGAATAGCAGCACCATAGAAAAATATTATATTGGGATTAGATTTTAGATTAAAATGGATTTTCAACTCGTTTATGATCCTCTTTAATTGTGCTTCTTCAGATTTATTGTTTAGACTAATGGATTTTACAACTATTTTGAGATTTCCAGATCGATGGGTATAACTTTTAACAAAAACATGACCATACGGACCGACGTATAATGTTTTTTCGTTTTCGAAATCATCCGTACGAAAATCGAAATCATGATCAGCAATATGCGGGAAGTTTAACTTATTAAATTTATCTAAGCCATGTTTTTGAAAAATCGATAGAATATCGCCAGAATTTGGCATTTAGGATAAGCATTTATCTAAAAATTCGATTAAATAAATTTTCATTTTAAATTCTTTTTTTTAAATTCAACTAAATATTAACATAAAAATCGATTAATCAGTTATATTTAAGTGATAAGAACTATTTGTTAAAATATTCGTTTCATTTACTAGAAGTATTTCAGAAGATTTTCGAATGTACATTAGAAAAAAACAATACCAGCAAATTTTATATTGATCGGATGTTGAAAACCGCCATATTCGGTTTCGGTTATTTATAATGGAGGGTTTTCCATCTTTCTTCCTGGATTTTCATAAGTAGGGTGAAAATGGAAGGTGACTTTTCGATAAACACCGATCAATGAAATTAAGCCCATTTATAACTCGAGTAAACAATCAATATGTGCACATGCTTAGCTGTGGATATGCCCATTGGAGAGTGTTCCGGATGTCAGATGAACATTATGGTCAACGCAGACCTTAACTCAGACTCTATCGAATGCGGCCAAGGTTGAAAAATGTCAACTCAAATATCCCAAAAGGGTTAAACTTTCAAGGGTGGTGTAAAAGCACAATATGAGCAGCAAAAATTTCTCTTTTGTATAAAAATAAATTTTCAGGGTCATTCAAAAGTTCAATTGTCCTTTAACAACTAAAGGAATGCGTATGAAATAAATAAACTCGTACCAATGCTGTTTTTGGCCTGACAAACTTTTACGAAATACCAGATTCTTGTTGGCAATTTGTTTTTTAAATTCAATATATATCAAAAAGATTGTTATCTAAAGACTTGGAAGATTTCGAAAGATTTCTATTCAAAAGAGCATCCGTCCAAACAAAACGACACAAGCTACCCTGTAAACCTCTATAAAAATTTGTCCAAGTCCTGAAAAATTGTTGTTTTCTATAGGTGGCTAAAAATTGCCATATCTCCGCGAAAACTAAATGAAATCAAATTATTTTTTCTATAATATTCTACTTCTTTTAATATGTAATTCTAAAGGAAAATTTTTTGAAAAGCTCTTTTCAGTATTTTGTAAAATTTGTTTGAATTTTTCTCTTTTTTGCAAACTTCCGAGCACACGTGTATGAACCCCCCCCCCGAATTTCGGGGGCGGGGGGTCGCCCGCAACCTGCAGCCAAAATGAGTTTTTGCTCACAAATTTCGCGGGCAAGACCCATTTCGCCCGCACCCCGCGAGCCGCAGGCTGTAGAATGCGGGCGAAATGAGAGAAAATTTTGCGGCTCGCCCGCAGCTGCGGGCAAGCCGCAAAAATTTCCTATTTTTTCAACAAAAATCATATTTTTTAAAGCTCATTTTGCCCGCATCCCGCGGGCAGGGCCATATTTAGGAGATAATTACCCCCTAAAATTTTCCAAAGTCGAAAAAAATCGGAAGGATCCTTCTTATGATTTTTCCCAAAAATTTTCTAAAAAAATCGATTTTTCGCCCGCAAAAAGTCTAAATTTTAGGGGGGGTGTTTGTACACGTGTGCTTCCAAGGCTAATAACTTTTTATGATGCTAACCATTTTTGTGATCGAGGGCTCAAACGATTGCTAACATGCTAGAAAACGGAAACTACTCCAAATCCCAAATCTCAAATTTTCAAAATACAAGGAATCCGGATTCTGGATTCGGATTCTGAATCCAAATTCCGGATTTAGAATCTGGATTCTGATTTTGAATTCGGATTCAGAATCTGAATTCAGAATCCGAATCCAGAATCCGGATTCCTTGGAATTTTGAGAATTTGGGATTTTGAATAGTAATCTAGAAAACAAAGTTACGATCAATCGATCGTGCAATCGACTTTTTGCATAGGAAATTCACCTAGAACAAGTTTCTGGCTGATTTGATAGAGTTCTTGGGAGTATCAGAACTTTTCACACACTTCAACAGCCGTGTAGTCAAAGTTCGTCAGGCCAAAGACAGCACTGATACGAGTTTATTTATTTCATACACATTCATTTAGCTGTTCAAATTACACAGCATCAATTATTTTTTATTATGAATCCGCTAAAATTGTTACTAAGTTAATAAACTCTACATTTTTTAGAAGTAAGAATCGGAATTCGAAATGATTCATACGCCTGAAATTATTTGTGATTTATTTTCTTTCTTGAACAAAGATCAACTTGAAAGAATTCAAATTGTTAGCCATTTTTGGAACAACGTCGTCACTCATCACAAAAATATTTTGCCTCTTCGACAATTTGAAAGGTTAAACTTTATTCCCTTGGATTCCGATCAAATTCATCTTAATGCGACAAAAGAAGATCAGTGCTGCTATCTCAATAGCTATATAATTAAATTTGATAGGACAAACTTAAACAAAATCGAGGTAATTATGTCATCTCGGTATTCGCACCTGACTGTCGATGAAGTATTGAAATATTTAAATGATGTCGTTTTTGATGGCATCCAAATTTGCTATGGTAATGCGGAGGAATGTCTGGGATATTTATTGAATTTTATTAAACTTGTTACAACGAAAACTGGAGGTAGATTTCGCGGAAGATATGGGCTATGCAATGCCGGAAGATTTGTCTCAAAACTGGATGAAATTTTTGGTAAGAAATTTTTAAATAATGCAAGATTAAGATCCACCCGAACTAAATATTTTAGCACCCAGGGCCGAGCACCCGGCCCTCCCCAATTGATCCGGAGGTTCTAGTTTTACCCATATTTGTATTAAAAAAAGTATGATTTTAATTATTTTAGATAATTATATCATAGTCGATGAATTGATTCTCGGAGATTTGTATGCTGATTCATACATAAGAGAAGTCTGTGCGAATCCCGAAATTGTACAATTGCCTTCGACACCGAAAGAAGTTAGATTTGCACGCTTGAGATTTAAAGAAAATGAAGAAGTATTGAATTTCACTTGTAACGGTAAATTAAATGGAGCTAACCGATTGACTATCGAATTCGAGACTCCACATACAAATTACGAAAATTTTATTCGGCAATGGTTTAAGGTATATCAAATAATTGACTATTTATAAAAAATTTTAGCTATATCGTACGCATCAAAACCCCATTTCTTTAGTTGGAAAGTTTTTAGTTGGAACCTATTGTGACTCCCCTATTATTGCTCTTGGTGCTGTAAAAGCATTTTTAAACAACACTCAACTTCGTGTAAAATATAGCCTTGAAACAAAAGAATTTCATAGATCTTTCTATAACTTTACTCGTCAGTATGTTAAGCGTAGTTGCGTGCTACATGAAACGGATTCTTATGCTTTGGTGATTGAAATAGAATATTGGCTGGTAACCGATAAGAACAGTATAAATGCATCAGATTTGGATCAACCACTAGGTTATAAAATGTTATTCCTTTCATTTTGTGTAAAATCATTGTGATTTTAATTTTTTTGGGTTAAAATAAATATTTAAAGTTACAAAAAGAATGGCTGAAATTTGGTGTAGGGGTTATTCGACATTAGGAACACGAATCTGAAGGGATTTTTTGATTTTAACCGGGAAGGTACTCTACGAGAGGTATACCCCGAAAATGCCTCAAAAACTTTGTATTCCCTGAATCAGGATTAAGCAAGCATTTCAATTTTTAACCCAAAAAAATCGAATTTTGGCCGAAAAATCTAAATTTGACCGAAAAATCGAATTTTGACTGAAAAATCGAATTTTGGCCAAAAAATCAAAATTTGGCAGAAAAATTTCCTAAATTTTTTTCCATGTATATTTATTTGCCTAAATTTTTCAGAAATATTTTTAAAAAAATGATACTAAAATTGAACTTCTTATTGATGTTCAGGTCAAAATTTAACGGAACAGCCAAATTGACCGGAACTTAAAGGGGGGAATAGTCATTGCGGGTTTTCGACAAAAAAATTTTTTTTTTTTCGGCGAAAAATGAATGAATAGCGTAAAATAAGCCTAATATTGGATGAAAACTAGGAAAATTAACCCGAAAAAATTTTTTAAGCGAGAACACAATTTTTTTACCCCCTATCAGGGTCAAAAGAATTTTTTTGGAACTCGGGACATGAGCCAATCGATTTCTCGTGCCCGAAAAACCCCGAGTACCAAAAATCAGCCAATTTGGAGGCAAAATAAAAAAGTTGAAAAAATTGATTTTTTAACATGGGGTACCCTTATAGGGGGTAAAAAAAATTGTGTTCCAAAATCATTTTTTCTCGCTTAAAAAATTTTTTCGAGTTAATATTCCTAGTTTTCATCCAATATTAGGCTTATTTTACGTTATTCGATCATTTTTTTCGCCGAAAAAATTTTTTGTCGAAAACCCGCAATGACTATTCCCCCCCCCTTTAAGGGAACCGGAACGGGAACACAGCCCTGATTGGTAGCTGAATGAGAGAAGCGTTTTCATGCTTCGGAAATGTGCACAATCGTTTTTCGCGCAAAATTACCCTAACAATGATGCTTTTCAGATGAAAAGTCGAAAAAATTCGATTTTCGAATTTTTCATGGGTTTATGAAGCGCTTAAAAACTCATTTTTCCTTGAATCAGGGTCAGGGAAGCATTTTCACGCTTCGAGAATCGCGCAATTGATTTTTCGCATCGAATTACCCCTAAGTGTCATTTTCGAAAAAACATTTTCGGGTCCCGAAATCATGAAAATCAAAATACTTTATTTTTGGGCCCAGATTCGTGATCCAGCTTCAGAGCAAAAATGCTAGATTTTTAAGGCGTTAACATATTCGCTCAAAAATGGTCAGAAATTGTTGGCCATGACCCAAAACGGTAAAACAACTCATTTTTGGGCCAAAAGAATTAAATTAACATAAGTTATAGGATCTTGCTACGCTAAAAATATCGAAAAATCACCATTTTTCATGAATAAATTAGTTTTAACTAAAAAACTCCTGTTCTAACATACCAAACCAATATATCAAAATTTTCCTGGGAATCAGGGCTACATTTTTTCAATTACTGTCCTTGACAAAAACCCTTGTAACAGGATCAAAATGGCCGATCTTTATCAAAAACCCGGCTAAAAAATCCGATTATTTTGAAAGATGTGCGAATAACTTTTTATTGACGCGGAAACTTTCTAGAGGTGTTTCAATAAAAGTTGTAGGGCAGATTCTCACCTTTCACATGAGTGGTCAACCATCTATCAAAAAATGTCTATGAGGAGATATACCCAAAATACTAAAAAGATATTTTTCTAAAAAGGTATCTATAAAGATGGGGCTCTAGACCTCCCTAAAGTGAGTTTTTTTCAAAATTTTTTTGCAGCATCGTGTTCGGCACAAATTTTTACCCTAGAATATACACCGTCCAGGTTCCGTACTAGGAGTGTTAATGAAAATTCAAACAAATTTACCACTATCTGAAATTTCGAAACGTTCGAGTTCTTGAAAATTTTATACTTTATTGCTAAGATTATGCAGAGTAACGTATAAGTACCGCTCAGACTAGTTATGACAAGTATATTATGAACAGTATGAAAGGTGCTGGGGAACTAAAATGACGTCATGTATTGAATCTCTAAAGACTACGTACTCCAGGATTGTTTTCAAAACCGCCAGATCCAACATATGGATCAAAATAGAAAGCATGGTGAACAATACTGAAAACATGTGGGACGTCAAAAAACGAACCAATCATATAGACGATTGGAAAAATTAACCATACATAAATAAAGCAACGCCCAAACAATACTTTTGCTATGTCAGGGAAGACAAGTTCAAAAAATCTATCGAAACCTAACAAAATACATGTCATTGAACCACCATACCATGTTGCTAAAATCCATTTTTTTGATAACGTTTACAAAAAATTAGATAGCTACAGTCAAACCTCAATCATCCACCACATTTGAAGACATAGATTGGGTTGGCGAATTATCGAGGGTGACGGATTATCGGAATGGTCAATCCGCTACTCATGGAGTCGAACCTGGAGTAGCGATGTGACGGGATGTTTATATTTTATGATAGGGGGGCATTTTAAAGGGGCACAAAAATTCATTTATTGTTACTTACCGGTAGATATAACTCCAATGATATAGTTAAACGTTGGGTACGCACAAAAATGAAAACCCATAATACTCTGAATACCGGCTGTTATGGCATTAAATGGCAATTCCATCATATCAATTACACCGAGTAAGAACATTAGCTTATAGCAAGAATGTTGTATGAATTCTTTTCTTGCCATTACGATAAGGAATGGTATATACATTATCTAAAATACAAAAAACTGAGAATCAGGTGATTCAAGGTCTGCCACATCCGGAATTTTAAAGTTCATATCTAAAAAAATAGATCGTATATGGGCTCTTAACATAATTATCTTTAATTTTTGCTCATACGCACTTCTAAAGGCAAAAATTCGAGTTGAAAATTTAAAAAAATCAAAATTTACAAGTTGTAAAAAGATATCGCCACAGCCGGGTCCCGAGCTTGTCACTTAATATCTACAAGCGATACCGTTACCCATCGACCGCCAAGGCTAATAAATGAATATTTTCAAATTTATAAAAAAAAATTATTTATTTTTTTATTAAAAAATTACAGGGTGCCCCAAAAAAACGAGAATTTTGTCAATTTTTGGGGACATTTTTTTGAAAAAAAGTTCACGTTTTTTGCTATTTTAGGGGTCAAAAAATTTTTTGAGGGGGTCAAAAATCGTGTTTTATAGAAAAACAGTCACTTTTCTCGAAAACTATAAATGTTTGGGACATAGTTTTGGTCTCTTTGGAAAGGGCAGCGAAGGGCAATAAAAACGTACTTTAAATTGTAGAAAACGATTCAATAGAAAAAAAATTATGATACAAACAATGTCACATGTATATAACATGGTATACTCAATATGCTTTATTAGCGATTTTTACATTTTTTGCGAATCGATCCATGAAAATTGACTTGGTCAGGGATGTCGGCTAGGAATCCTAGTTTATTTTTATGTGCGGCTCGATACCTGCATTAAAAGAAAAATTTCGAGTTAGAGCCCAAAAAGTGAATTTTTGAGGGGGTAAAAAATCGTGTTTTATAGAAAAAAAAGTCATTTTCCTCGAAAACTATAAATTCTAGGATCATGATCGAGGTGTCGTTGGAAAGGGCAATGATGAGCAATGAAAACGTTTTTTAAATTGTGAAAAACGCATTTGTAGAAAAAAGGTTGTGATAAAAACAAAAATGAAGATTTTTGAGGGGGTCCAAATGACGATTTTTCTCGATTTCTCCACAAGTTTAAAGGCTAGTGTCCTAACTTATATGTTTTTGTTAATCCCTCACTAGGTACATTAAAATGCCCTAGACTTCAAGTTTGTGACAACACTTTTTGGCGTAGGCTCACCCCTTGTGTGACTTTTCCAGACATTGCCTCTTAAACATTTTAAAATACATACTTCAAAAATTGTTCCAAGAGCTACATATAAAATCCCTATAGGAATATTGGGCACTCCATCGGAGTTCCATTCTTGAACCGACTTTTTCGAACAGTTATCATACCAAAGATCCCACTCAAGATTATTGAAAGCAATTTTTAAAATTCCAGCCATCTGTACTGATATTCAATGTTATATTGGGTTGTAACTAGCAAAAGCCTAAAACTTATGAGTTTTAGGCTTTTGCTAGTTGAAGTATTTTCACTCAATTCTTGTGTTCCGAACAATAACTTATCAAGTTATTATGAAAAAACACTTTTTTGGAAATTTTTCGAAAATTTTTTTTTCACCCATTTTTTTACCATACCCCCTTACAAGGAAGGGGTCACAACTTGGTTTCTTCGATTTTGCCCAAACATATGCCAATTTTTTACCCATGGTGAGAGTAATAAAAAACCGCAAAAAATTTTTCCTACCGACACTCCT
>JAQGBS010003690.1:0-11184 GCA_034698545.1 Acrobeloides obliquus
TTTCAAGGAAAATAAAAATAGGCAAAAATTCTAGGAGGTCGAATTTAGGGGGTCTGATAAAAATTTTTTTTAAATTCCCAAAAATTACTCTCGGGGATCGAACCAGCGGGCCCAAGTTGCTTAACTTGCCAGATTGGACGGGGATCGCTCTTTACAGGGGTCGGGGAACTTTTTTGCGATTGTGGCTGGAAATAGACTCTATAGGTGTGCAAGACTGAGACTAAGCCTGGCCTAGGCCAGGCAGGCGACAATCGGCCTGGTCTGCCCTCAAGCCGCTCAATTTTTGTCGGCTAGGCTAAACCGGCCCTGGCCCCTGTATACTTCTAGTCGTGCCATATTTTCAAAAAAACTTTAATTTAGATCGAAGGAAAATACTATCCAGTATCGGGCTACCATGGAGGAGCTTATGATGTTAATGAAATTGTTGGATATGACAAAGAGCGAGATGAAATGTAATATTTTGAAAACTTTTTTTTAATAATTAAGAAAAATCTTTTAGATTTTTCGAATCTCGAGGTGGTACTCTTGGAGAGATGCATCTCTTCCGAGTTCCTCATGCATCGGAGTCGGACGGAGTAGCTCCTCAATGTATAAGCTGTCTGATAGGAGAATGCAAATGGGCAAAAGCTAATTTTGCACCTAGTGGACAACAATTTTTGCTATTTTGTAGTGCACCATATAGAAATTCTGATATTTATCTGAAAAAAACGCAAAATATTTTGGAGAGTAAGGATTTCATCAATTTAAAAAACTGTAGAAGTTTCTGGGGGAAGTTTTGAGTAGGAGAGATTTTCCTTTCGATATCCCCTTTAGGGTCGCCACAAGCACGGCACAAGCTATCGTACGAAAGTACGACAGCCCCACAAGCTATTATACAAAGTCATTGTACGATCGTAAAATTAACGTAAGGGTACGACAAAATCGCCACAAGCTGTCGTACGACGCAGTACGATGGCATCGTACGAAATTTCGTTGTACTCGTACGATAGCTTGTGGCCTTTCGTTCGTCGTACGAGTGTATTTTACACTCGTACGATGACTTCGTACGATAGCTTGTGCCGTTGCTTGTCGTAGTGCGATAGTTTGTGATCTGGGTGATAAAGCGTATCAATAGCTCCGATATCTAGGCAAGATCTTCCTAGCCGAGGCGGGACTCGAACCCACGATCTTCGGCATATTGGGCCAGTGCTCTACCAATGAACTACAAAGTCACAAAAATTTTTATTCCAAATTCATTTATAGTTTTATCATAAATTCTTGGAAAAATGAGAATTTTTCACACAAAGTTCTTTCTATTTTTAGACTATATAATCAAAGATAACACTAGCACCTTCAATCCTTCTTATGAAATCCCACAAATAAAGCATGACACTGTTATGATGTCTTCAAATTTGGGTAAAATATTTTTTTAATAAAAATTTTTCGCTTTAATTTTTAGAAGCACATGTAAAATTGATGCTCCCACCTAAATTCAATCCCAAATTCTCCTATCCAGTGTTGTTACATTTGTAAGCCAAAGCCTTTTACAAGGTGGCTCAAAAATGTTCACTTTTGTGATTTTTAGGATCCAGGATTTTTTTTAAATAACACGTATAGGGGGTAATTTTATGCAAGGAATCGATTGCACACATTTCTGAATGCTTAAAATGCTTTCCTGAGCCTGATCAGGAAAAAAGTGAAGCGAATATAGTTATTTGTTACCTCTATATAAAAATGCGAAAAATGATCACTTCAAAAACCCAGTTTTTCCCTAAATTAGGGTCAGGGAAGCATATTCAGGGTTCGGGAATGAGTGCAATAAAATTACTACTAGAGAGGGAAATTTTAGAAAAAATTCTTGGCCTCGAAAAATCACAAAAGTATACTTGAACCATTTTGTATTTAAAAAATTATAATAAAAAAATCAAAATTTTAGGTATGCGGGTCCAAACTCTGCTTTAGTCAACTATCAAAATCCTTCGAGTATGTTGACATATTTTGCATCTTCTAGGCAATATGTGGTGATAAATATCGATGGGAGAGGGTCATCGCATCGTGGATGGCGGATGCGTCAGCCTTTGTATAAAAAATTAGGTGGTCCAGAGATTGATGATCAAATTGAAGTGATCAAGTAGGATTTAAAAAGTGGAAAAAACATTTAAGATTTCAGATATGAGCTTTTAGATTCATAGGAGGGAGCAAACTCCAAAAATTCAAATTTTCAGCAAAAAAATTTACCCTATTTCTATCAATTTCTCTCTTAATTTCGATTATAGCCATGTTTCAGAAACAAACTGATAGATCCGATGGAGTCCGCGGCTGGCTAAGAGCCATAGCGCCCTATTCTGGCCCCCACGGCCTGCTCGGATTGTTTGAAATAGGACCTTTATTGTTACAAAAAAAGCATGAGCTATATAAAACAAAAAAAATTTAGATCATTGCTCAAGAACCATTCATTCCTCGATCCAGAACGGGTAGCCAGCTTTGGCTGGGTAATTTTTTTAAATTTTTACTCATTTTTCGAATTTAAATTCTCCCTTTTCAGTCATATGGTGGATTTGCTTCTGCCCATATTGCTGCCAGAGATGCTGGCACAACTTTAAAATGTGCTGTCGCTGTCGCGCCAGTCACTGATTTTCGATTTTATGGTAAAAATAATATTTTTTAAATTTTGAAACTATTTTTTGTTTTTAGATAGTGCCTATACAGAGCGCTATATGCTTCAACCGAGTGAAAATGCTCAAGGTTATGATGTAAGTGAAAGTTTTATAAATGTATCAAAATGTCATCCTTGCATGGCCTTATAAAAAAATTAAATGACATGCAAGGATGCTAAATTTAGACTCTTTTTATGCAAATTTTGTTAATTTTAGGCGGGTTCTTTGTTGAATAAAACGCTTGTTGACAATATTAAACATGTAAAATTTTTGTTAGCACATGGCGAGGCTGATGGTAAGTTACGATTTCATATTTAGTCGAACTCAGGGATCGAAATTGTGCCCTTTAACAAACGACGATCCTAAAACTCCCTTAGCCCCGGTCCTCATAGGATTTGCGTCGAGAGCCCAGGACCTCATGGGAATGGGAACAGAACTGGGGGGACAGTCTCCAATAAGGCCGAGGGTTCATAGCTTTTGAGGTCATTTGATGTTTTGAAACTTGACATTTCAAAAATTTTATGCTTTTGAGGATTTCTTCGGAAATACAAAGCCAATCTGAGGCTCTAGCAAAATTGGAAACGCAAAAATTTCTTCGTTGTTTGGCTTTCTGTCAAACTTATCAAAGAGTAAAAACTTAGTGAAAAGACCCTTTTGCTGATTCGGATCGAGCAAAAGGGTCTTTTCACTCAATTTTTCTCTTTGATAAGTTTGACAAAAAGCCAAACAACGAATAAATTGTTGCGTTTTCAATTTTGCTTTTTCATCGTTTTCAATTTTGCTAGAGCCAATCCTGATAGTTTTGATGTCGTTAGAAAGCTGGATTTCATAGCAATCAAATGACATCAACATCATGCCATAACTCTTTCTGGTTGCGGAAATATCGTATAATTATTAAAAAATGTCGAAAAATTGACATTTTTTACTAATTATGCAATACCTCCTCAACCAGAAAGAGTTATGGCATGATTTTGGTGTTATTTGATTGCTACGAAATCCAGCTTTCTAACAAGACCAAAACTATCAGGCGCCATTTATACTTACGTCGCATCGCGACACGACAGTGCATTGTTGTGTCGTACGACACAAAATGCACTGTTGCATTGAGACGCGACAGAAGTATAAATGACGCCTCAAGATGCATCCACAGTGATCCAACTACAACTTAACTTTAAAACATTAAAAGTTATTTATGTTTTCAGACAATGTACATTATCAAAACAGTGCTCTACTATCAAAAGCTCTTCAAGAAGCCAATGTACACTTCACACAATTAGTAAATATTTTTATTATTATTAAAGTTTTTATCAACAAACATTACTTTAGGTCTACGCAAACCAGGATCATTCCATATCTCAAACTTTTATGCATTTATTATCTGAAATCGATCGATTTTTGTATGAAGACTGTTTCAAGCTCTCTTATTACTAGTCCTCTGTACGTTTTATTCTGAGTTTATATTTTGAAGATTTCTATGACCTGTTTATTCTTTTTGTATTTTATTGTAT
The DNA here is from genome assembly GCA_034698545.1 of Acrobeloides obliquus. Lineage (NCBI taxonomy): Eukaryota > Metazoa > Nematoda > Chromadorea > Rhabditida > Cephalobidae > Acrobeloides > Acrobeloides obliquus. The sequence continues at coordinate 4,145 of JAQGBS010003690.1, forward strand.
GCACATGCAAATTTAGATTTTTATAAAAAGTTTATTTCCAAGAAAAAACGGCAAATAATGTTGTTTACGAATAGTTAAGATTAAGAAAAGATCTTTCTTGAAAAATTTTTCGACACATTTGTTCTGAAATTTTTGTGTCCACATAAGAGGCACAAATAATTCGGCGAAAATAAGACCCAGGTGTTTGGCAACACTTAACTGGATTAGTGAATATATTGATACTATGATAAGGTGGTTCTCGAATAATCTCTATTTTTTCCCTAAAATCGTTTTTATTAAGAATTGGATTACGTTCAAATATAAAGGATGAGTAATAAAAAATCGGAATTTTGCGATTTTTGAGATTTTTATAAAAAATTCACTGGGAGGGTAACTCAAAAAAAAATTTTTGGGTTTCCTCCTGCACACGTATGATGGTCACTGGATGCTACCAATCGTTAATTTCAACCTTGAAGTAGTACCATAACAACCTTTTCACGCTCTGAACTTACTGAAATTTCTTTGGAACACCATATGTAAATAACAAGTTTGCTAAGATAAAAATTGCTACTCCAAAAATTTCCATTTTTAAAAGTTTATTTTATAAAATTATTGCGACTTGAATGACCAAATATCTAGACTGGGGTTTAAATTTCAAAAGCCGACTAGCTTTGAAGATTACTGCGCCTATGTATAAATTTGGCTAAATATTTATATTCAACATTTGACTCAATAAGAATTAATGAATTAAAGGATTTTTTTATTATTCTTATTGCGCATGTGGTGAAAAAAATCTTTTAAAATTATAAATATCACCAAAAAAATATAAAAAGCTTTATAATTAACTAAACCCAATTTAACTAACTACGCTCGAATCTTTAATGAGAACAAAAATCATGCTCAATTGCTCTTAATAGCAAAGTTCAACTAATCAGCTGTATCTTTAAAAATAAGATTTTATTTACGTAAGTTCAGTGACAGACACGTAAGCAAGTTTAGTGATCAGTATTATAAGACAGCGTATGGTCCATATTTTTCGGATGGGGAGGGGTGGACTATTTTTGAAATTTTTTGAAAAAATGAATATTTTTTATTGAAAAATCGAAATTTTAATGAAAAATAAAATATAGGGGATCATTAGGTAAATTTATTCATTTCTTTGATTGGGGATGGATCCAAGAATCATACGGACTCCCCGCTCCCATAACACCACCATTGACGTAATAGGGGTTACAGAGTTTGTAAAATTTGCCACGCCTTCTATTATTCTTGTTAGTAAAAAACATCTTAGAGTTTTTTATATCAATAACAAAAATTTTTATTAAAAATGCAAAAATATAAATTCAATGCTATACAATAAAATTTAAATTTTATGGGAAATCCTACTTCAGGGTGTTCAATCATGAGTTCCCCGATAAGAAAGCTCAATATCTCAAAAATGCTAAACTTTTATCAAATACCGTCTTTTGAAACTTTCTAGTTCCATCACTCCGTTTTATGGACATATTTTTGGCAGTATAACTTTTCGTACTGTACTTTTCGTACAACCTTTCGTACGAACTTTTCGTTGCCTGATTATCAATAAAATCCGTTTTGGTTTAAATTTTTTCGTGTCAATAAACGGATTTTATTGATAATCAGGCAACGGAAAGTTCGTACGAACGGGATAATGGGACTAGAAATTTTTAAAAGACAGCAGAATTTGGTAAGGATTTTGCGTTTATGAGATATTGAGCTTTCTTACCGGGGAACTCATGCTTGAACACCCTGTACATTAAACGTGTAATGTGTGTCTGTTTGTCCAGAAGATCTCAGGAACGTTAGATTTAAACCCAGGACGCTAAAATAAAAGTTTTTGAAGGATGAGAAAAGACGATAGATACCAAAATCATCGAAATAGGAGACAAAATTTTTTCATTTTTCCCTTGGGGGACCAAGGAGAAAAATTCGAATTTTCAAACAGTTCTATAAATCGACTGATTTTTTGAAATCGGGGGTTTTTGAGTATGGGGAATCAAATTCGGAAATTTTGAATTTTGACCACAGAAAGGGCCGAATAACTTCGTAAATTTACACATGTGTAAAACTTTCAAAAAATAAAAAATTCAACTTTTAAGTAGGTTTCGTATCGCTCTGAAATAAAAGTGTCACTCACAGAGAAACCGCAAGCGCCGGAGGCGCTCGGCCTCCCGGTACTAAAGATATATACCCGTATAAATAAGCTATATGAATTTTGAAGTACTTTTAAACTACATTCTGAATTTTTTATGAAGTTTTTAGTAAAAATTATAAAATTCTCGTTTTTTCGATATTTTTTTAAAAGCACTTCTCAAAAATAATTTTAAAAATTGTACAAATATTTTTATCAAGAGGTAATATTTCACATAAATGCCGATAAAAAGCATAAATTTTGAAAGAAAAAATATATTTTTATAGCAATAACCTATGTGTTGCTTCATTTCTTACATAAGTATAATCGCTAGGAGCTGTTGTCACTATATGTGGCCTTTCTAGATGAGTAGTGGTTGTCAAATGGCTGGCCCCATTTGGAGGGAGGCCAGTAACACCGGTATTATTGGAGGAAGATGTTGAAGTAGAGGCTTGAGTTTGGAGGAGGTGTTGTGGTGGTGGATATCCAAGTTGATTTGGTGGATATGGAGGGTAGTTTTGAGAATAAGGGTACCTAAAATTTTGGATTTGAGATGCTTTTTAGACATCTAACATCTACCCCCATATAAGAAGGGTATTATAATCTAAAAAGTATCAAATTTGAGCTCAGCCACCTCTCTCGGGATTTTTTTATTTGTTTGTATAAAAAAAATTCTACTCACCCAATATTTTGAGTTCTATGAGGCGAATAAGCCCCTATCATAGGCGTTGTTGGTGGTTGTGTTGTGGGGATTTGAGGCGGTGAAAATTTTGGTGGCATTGGGTGCCCATTAGATATTGGTTGATCTGATGTTGTACACAAAGTTTTCGTTTCAGAACTTTGTCTTGAACTTGCCGCCGCTTTCTTCAATTTTCCAGTATTTCTTGAAAAGAAGAAACATGCACATCCACAGAAGCAAATGCATATACAACACAAGACCACTGCTAAGCAAATGAGGAGTTTTTTGGGGCCGGTTAGGGTGCTAAAGACGTCATCTGGGATGTCTAAAACATGGAATTTTTGGCATTAAAAATGGGAAATAGTTAATCTTACGTTCGCATTTGTATTCAAGCTGTCGATTTCTATCGAGATCACTTTTATCTTGGCAATCAGCATAGGCATTACAAGCTAGGGATAGGGGTATACATTCTCCATTGAGGCATTGGAATTCGGAATCTTTCATACATGGTCCTAAAAGTTTTAAATTATTAAAATGGCATTTGAACCAAACCCCTGGATTTAACAAGGGTGGAGTATTTTTTTAAAATCTTACTATTATCAGAAACTCTATACGAAGACCACAATATCCGAAAACCTTCTCCTTCATGATCTTGAGGCAGCGCGTGATTCGTATGCCACCACAGCGTCAATGCATTATGACTCGAAACTGCAATATCCGTGATATTTTTCAAATTTCCACAAAATTGTCCCAAAATTCTCCCAGGGGTTCTCCTATCCTCTGGAATATCATCCATTCGATTTGGATCAATCGAAGTTTCATGCTAGAAAAAATTAATGATTATGAAAATTTTGAAAAAGATGCAAATATAACATTATGCAAAATTTGCATATTTTCAAAATTTGAATAAAATTCTTACATCAAAAATATGAAGTGTATCTTTAGTACAATTTTTCGAGTCACCCAAAACGTTGAAATCCAAAACTCTTAATCGTATTCTATATCCGATAGGTACGGTAACCATTAGGAAACAATTTTTTGAAGCGTTATATGGCATGGTGCCATACAAGTCGTGGGATATTAACAAACCAGATTCTCCACTAGCTGTTCTTTTCATTCCAGGAACGCAAGTGTCCCATCGGTGTCGACCATCGAGATAGACTAAAAATTGAAAATTTTGAAAAAAATTTAATTTTTACCTATTCTTGGGTCAGAAGATATTATACCAAAAACTATTGCATGGCAAATTAAATTAAAAAGGAAAATATACAGAGTTATTTTTCTTGAATATTTAAGCATTTTTATAGGAATTTTCTAAAATGAAAATTTTTGATTTAAAAAAAAACATGAAAAAAATTTAAAAAATCGCGAAAGAAGTAGGCATAGGTGTATAAGGGGGGTGGTCGTTCAGAGCGGTTGCGGTACGTTTGACGACTTTTTTTTGGTCGACCGCTTCACGTCACAAATTTTTTAACGTGTCGCAAGCGCATGCGGTACGTTTTCATTTTTCGGGCCTCATGCGGCTGTATCAGGGTGGGAGGCTCCCACCCCCTATATTTCTATGAAAGTAGGGATAACAAATATAAAAATTGACAATCATCGTCACCAGAAAAAATTAAATATGCAAATTTTGGGAACGAGCATAAATTTTTTAGTGTGACAATGGTGAGAAATTGTATCTTATGACAAAGTTGTCTCCTTCACTGCAGTTTTTGGCAAAAGTTCGAGGAAACTCTAAATTTTAAAAACGAGTCACGTCATTCGAATCAGCTCAACGAGACGAGTAAAATGAGGTATATATTGTTCACAAAATAAAAAAATTCACATGGCCAAGTGGTTAGTGTGCAAGGATTGCACTTATAGATTACGGGTGCAAATCCCAATCCGAAATTAAAGTTTTCCGATTTTCATGAAATTTTTTGCATATGCCCGTAGATCATTTTCCTGTTATTATTTTTTCATATATAGTTGTTTTGAAATGTATAGTGCTGGTTCAATCCCCGCCATGCATGTCAAGCTACCTATATATTAAGAATAATAACAGGAAAATGATCTACAACCAAAAATAGGCATATGCAAAAAATTTCATAAAAATATGAAAACTTTAATTTCGCGCCGGGATTCGATCCCTCGACCTATAAATGCAATCCTCGCAAACAACCACTTAGCCATGTGGTTCCTTCACATTTTGGTACAATATATGCCTCGTTTTACTCGTCTCGTTGAGCTGAATCGAATGGCGTGGCTTGTTTTTTAAATTTCGAATTCCTCCCATTTTTACCAAAACCTCCGTGCCTTTGTCATAACGAAAAAAAATCAAAATTCGCATATTTCTTTCCGGTGGCAAGGATTGTCACTTTTTGTAACTTGTGTACCTACAGAAAGAAGCATGAAAGCGCAAAAATGCAATTTTTATAATAAAACAATCTAGTCTAGCTTCGACTCAACTTTCCATGAAATGACCCAAGGAAAACAAACATTTCCATCTACAACATACTAATGACCTCTCGTTAGGAAGAAATAATATTATCAAAGCGGATTATGGGACGCTTAAACGACCTTAGACCACACGATTTGCTTGAAAGCTATCCGGCTAAATTCATTGGGTAAACTATCAACTCCGTTAGAAATTTCCCCCAAGCATAACTTCAAGCAAAAACGTCATATTCAACAAGAATGTTTACACTTTTGCAAATTATTCATATAATCGTCAACACATTTACAAAAAATTAGTGTATCAACAATTTTTTTCTTGCCAAATATTTGGATAGAAATTGAAAGTGGGAGTTGAAGAATATTGAAAAAATAGTGTTCGTAATGAAAAGCGAAATAAATTAACAACTGACCACCAATGTTTTGCCCAGACTGGTGGTGAAAAAATTTGCATACCGAAAAATTAAACTATATAATAGAATTTCTATAGAGATAAACACCTGCAGAAATATGGGAATAAAATGAAGATCATCATTGTTAAATTTCTTTGAACAAAATAGGCCACCCATTTTTTAAGTTGTCAAATTTTTAATCAATCGGATAATTAACTAAATTTTTGAGGCTTCAAGACAGATTTTCATGCAATTATGAATATGATAAAAAAATTCAAAAAAGTTTCGGCTAGGGGTCCTGGATCATCATTGTGCGTGCCTCCTGGAAATCTTAGCGTTTTTCTATTAGGTGCTTTTTGGCATTTTTCTAGTTTTAGAGTTTTTTCCAATTTTGTATAGTTTTTCAAATTTTTGGCGTTTGTCGATTTTTGGCGCTTTTCCATTTGTGGCAATTTTTGATTGTTTTCTTTTCCCGATTTTCGGAATTTTTTTCGATTTTGGCGATTTTCGGCGTTTTTGATGATTTTCCGATTTTTTCATTTTCCGTTTTTTGGGAATTTTTTTACAGGGTGCCTAAAAAAACCATAAAACTGCCATTATTTGGGGTTATTTTTGGTCGAAAAATTTTTTTCTAAAAACATCATTTTTATGGGTAAAATTGGCTGAAAAACACGATTCCGGCGTTAAAAAAATTTGTTAACCTCAAAAACCCCTAAAATGGCAAAAAACCATGTTTTTTTAAAACCTGATCTTAGAATCGCTATTTTACCAATTTTTCACGTTAAACCGCCTAATTCCTATATATATACTGTTTTCGGGTATGAAGAATCCATTGGCGCTGCTTTTAACACGTGGTAACACGTTGTAAACACACGTCTTTGACGAAAATTTCAAAAAATACACATTTTTTCAAATGTGTACGTTCTAATTTCGATCATATCTTCTCTAGTTAGCCTCATTTTTCTACAAATAACATTTAATACTAGCGTAAACATATGTTAAAAGCAGCGCCAATGTATTCCTCATACCCGAAAACGGTATATGAAGGAATTAGGCGGTTTAACGTGAAAAAATTGGTAAAATAGCGATTCTTCTAAGATCAGGTCTTAAAAAAACATGGTTTTTTGCCATTTTGGAGGTTTTTTGAGGTCAAAAAATTTTTTTAACGCCGGAATCGTGTTTTTCAGCCAATTTTACCCCTAGAAATGATGTTGTCAGATCAAAAATTTTTCGATCAATAATGACCCCAAAAAATGGCAAAATTATGGTTTGGGGCACCCTGAGAATTTTCGGCGTTTTTTTTATTTTTGGCGTTTTTCACTTAATCTCTATTAAACGATGAAATTTAAAAATTATATAAACTTTTTTACTCACCCATAAATTATCTTATGTCCACTCATTCCTTCAA
>JAQGBS010003691.1:0-11182 GCA_034698545.1 Acrobeloides obliquus
AAAAAATCGTAATTTTTTAGTATTTTTGGGCTAAAAAATTGAAAATAAAATATTTTTTAATAATTTTTTTTGCTAACGAAATTCGGTGACGGTGGCTATCGAACGAGCTATCGGACGACTGAAATGGACTTAAACTCGATTTTTGGCGAGCTTTTTAAATACGTGGGTAAATTATTGATCACCCTGTACATACTCGCACATACTCAACAAAATGTCACTTTTTCCATGTTTTTCAACTCTCACTATTACCGGATTTGCAATGTTGCTTGACAACTTTTACAGATCTAATTAAAAGTTGTCGAGCATGTTCTTTGAGAATTGAATTTCCGGCAATTCTTTTCTTGTTCTTTACGTTTTTTCCACTCTTCTGTGTCTGCTCTCTTTATTTCCTTCAATCTTGTACTGTTGTATTTGTATACTTTCAGTTGAGATTCTAGAAAAGTACGAAGGCTGCTGACATAATCGAACTCGTGGTTTCTGCTCCGGCTTGTGTAGCTTATGAACTTTGATCTTTTTAACATTTCTGATATTATTCGACTTTGCTATTCGTTAAGCTGATTCAGGATGTACAGGGTGCGCAAAAAGTGCGGACCTCGTTTATTTTATTCAAAATGATCCGTAAAACATAACAAAGACAAATGTATTTTAAGAAAGTATGGCACAAAAACAACTATATTTTTAACATCTTACAGTGCACCCTTTTATTGTTCTACAAATCAGAACCAAACAAGTTTTATTATTGAATTTGTTTAAAAAGCTAAGTGCGTTATTTTTATAACGAAAACAATGAAGTCTCATGTGACTTTAGCACTACTACACGAGGATCGATGCTTACCTAGACCGCTATTCAAACCCGCTATTAATCTCCTAGCATATTGTTATTGTCAATTTAGTCTTCAATTATTGCATTGAAAATTTTTTCCCACTAGTAATTTGTGCTAAGTTTTTCGAGATCTTTGATTCGTCAAGTTGTATAAATACAAATTATTAGATGGATTTTTCTTGGAAAAAAAGTCTTCTAAGAGATGCTACTTTTTCTTTTTTGGCAAGTTTAACAGCTTCTTTAGGTCATGAACCACACAGAGCTTTGTAGCGTAGCAAAACAGTATTCGGAATCTCGTTTGATTACCGTTACAAATATTATCCAAATAATTTTGGCCACATTTTGTTTATTTTCTGTCGCTATAAATATTGAGTGCAAATGTTTGGGTTGGAAGTCTGTTGCGTTACATAAGAATTTAAAGGTATGAATAGAACTTATGTTGGATACTCTTAACTTTTAGATTATCATATATAACGCAACGTTTCTATACATCATCCATTCTATATCGATTTTACTCCAACAGCTGAATCATCAGGTAGTAAAGTTCCATGTTTCTTATGCATATATGCAAATTTAGATCAAATTTCATACATATCTTGATCCTTGTGATCTTTTAATCGAATATTGGAAATGTCTCATTTTTAAGTTCGGTCAGTATTTGGCCATGTTAGGATTTACTTTACTTCATATCATGCTAAGTTTTGAACGAACTATGGCCATCCTACGTCCTGCTCAATATGAAAGAACTAGTGCACTACTTGGTTTTGTTAGTCTTGCAATTATGGTAGATCGACTTTTTTCTCAAAAAAAAATTTTAATTTTAGTACTTCATTATACTCTCCTGGAGTCTGTATGTTTTTATCGGCGAGAATTTCAATCAAATTTTCCCATATTGTAACTTAACGACTGCAACAAACGGTTACAAATGGACTATAGAGTATGGTGCTCTTATGATTGTCGATATTACAGTGCTAACCATTGATATTTTAATAACGATTTTCAATAAAAAGTCGCTACAGAGGTATTTATCTAATCTTTTAATATTAAACGAGAAATGTCTGTTTGTATGTCCGTTTGTCTGTTTGTGTCACCGAATTTTGTAACCATACATGGGCAAGGGGAGGGGGTACTGTACCCCCTCCTAATTCGTCGTATCGGGGGAAAAATTAATGGACCAATTCGTATTTGGGAAGCCGCCCAGACTGAATTCGTTGCGAAAATTCGTATTTGACATACGAGTTCATAAAACGAATTCGTAAAATAATTTTTCACCTGTCGACGTTTTTTTTTGGTCGACTGTAACCTTTGAGACCAATTCGTATTTTGGGGTCCAGTACTCCCCTGCTTGCCCATGTATGTTTGTAACGTTAAGTCCAATCCCGTTACAACTTAGCTTTTTTGGATTTTTGGAAAGAGCTCGGAGAGAAGAAAAACGACACCAAAATCATGAGAGTACCCTCTCTGGAAAAAATTAAAAATTAAATTTTTCATTTTTGCCCTTTCAACTTAGGTATTTGCTTAGAAAAAAGACACTTTGCCTTCATGGCGCAATTGGTAGAGCGTTAGTTTAGCAGTAGAAGGGCGCAGGTTCGATTGCCGTCTTTGCCTAAGTATTTTTTTTATTTTCAATAAATGTTCTTTTTTTGAAGAAAAAAACGAAAATTTGGATAGAAATTGAAAAAAATCGAAAAAATCAAAAGAAATGAAAAAATTCGAAAAAAATTGAAAAACGCAAAAAAAATTTGAAACTATCTCTTGAGCGCCAAAGTCGCTCGGTCTCCCGGTTCTTTCTGAATAAAGCAAAGTATATGGCAATTTAAGACATTTGGTGAACCCTATTTTTACCAATGAATTTCTCAGCAATACGTATCAACTGAACGAAAACGCCAAAGCTATGAGTGTCATCCTACCCATAACGATTGCCCACTCATCAGTTTTCATAATATTTTTGTTATCCACCGTTATTATTAGAATTTTCTTTCAAGATTTGGATCCTGTAACGTTTCGAGGGCTTATTGAATGCACTAACACCGTAAGAATTGAAGGAGCAGTAGTCAGTTGGTGACATAAAATCTCTGTCAGTTGGTATCATAAATCTATGTCACCAACTGACAATGTCAGGTTGGTGACATAAAATCTCTACAGGGCTTAGGCCTAGGCTTAATCCTAGGCCTAAGCATAGACCTAAGCCTAATTCTAGGCTTAAGCCTAAGCTTAGGCCTAAGTCTAGGCTTAAGCCTAAACCTAGGCCTAAGTCTAGGCTTAAGACTAAGTCTAGGCTTAGGACTAAGCTTAAACTTAGGCTTAAGCCTATACTTAGGCTTAGGCCTATGCTTAGGCCTAGACTTAGGCCTAAGCCTAGGTCTATCTTATAACCTATATATATAGCCTATCTTAAGCCTAGGTCTAAGTTTAGGCTTAAGCCTAAGTCTAGGCTTAGGACTAAGCTTAAACTTAGGCTTAAGCCTATACTTAGGCTTAGGCCTATGCTTAGGCCTAGACTTAGGCCTAAGCCTAGGTCTATCTTATAACCTATATATATAGCCTATCTTAAGCCTAGGTCTAAGTTTAGGCTTAAGCCTAAGTCTAGACTTAAGCTTAAGCCTAAGTCTAGGCTTAGGCTTAAGCTTAGGCTTAGGCCTAAACCTAGGCCTAAACCTAGGCCTAAGCCTAGGCCTAAGCCTAAACCTAGGCCTAGGCCTAAGCCTAAACCTAGGTCTAAGCCTTGATAGAGATTTTATGTCACCAACTGACAGAGATTTTATGTTACCAACTGACAATTACCCGAATTGAAGTATGTGATTAGTTTCTATCCAATTTTAGCTTGTATGCCTTTATACGGTGGTTATACCATTGGTCTATTTTCGTTTAAGAAGAAACTTGAATCCGAAAACGACTCAGGTTGTTCCAAAAGGGATAACGGAAACGGAAATTTATTTTAAAATGTTTAATGCGGTTATAAATTCAAATAAATGACTTTGTGTACAGGGTGACACTAAATAACTGGCTCACTTTTCGAAAATATCGTTATGTCGCGACTCCAAAGGCCGAAGTAAAAAATGTTAAAATTTTTATAGAAATACACCCCCTAGGGGTATAAATCAGTCCAAGAAGAACGTCTAGCTTTTATAGACTTCCAAGTCAAGTTCGAAGGCATTTTCCTTCTTGTCGAGGGGAATTCGTTCGTTTTTATTTGTTGAGTTCTTTCGTTTGTTCGTTGAAAAGATAATTTTCTGAAGATCGAAGAAAAAGTTTTTGTCTGAGATAAACAAATAGGAAGAAAATATATTTTACCAAATGAAAGAAAAGCGTGAGAGCCAATAGCCCCGTACAAGGGCTCATATCACGCAATACCTAATATCCACGTAAGTACACAAGCACTTTGTTATTTTCGTTTTTTCATTATTGTTAAATAAGGCGACAAGAAAATTCCCATGAAATTTACTACCATGATCATGTGGTAAAAATTTCTCGGAATTCTCGTCGCGAAAAATATTGAGCTGCCTGGTGATTCTTGTATGGAATCGAACACATACCTAACCACTAGACTAGGACAGCCGACGGGATAATGCTTACATCGCTTAAGGTTGATTGGAGTGTGCGCCCGTACATTCCGCCTAAGTTTCTGATAGCTATATTTTATTAAAATTTCGAAATAACAAAAATTGAATGTGTTAAATTGACAGTAGCATTTTTCTTGAAACATTTGAACCCATAGAAGTCTAGATAATGTTTTCTGACGACACTGCTAAATTGGATAACATTAACTTTTATTAAGGTAACGCTCTACCTCAGAATAAACAAGGCTACACTGTTTCCCAACGTCAACAAATCACTTATCCATGTCCATTGAGAGCTGGCAAAAGTTAAAATATAAATGTTCTCCTGTGTGCTACCAAATATCATGAGCAGATAATAGGTGCACAACAAAGTTTGGGAAAAGAATGCAAAAATTGACAAAACTAAAGTCTTTGGTTTCATTTAGATTTCATCCCTACTTAAAAGTTTTACGTCGTTTCCATGTTTTTGTTTGAATTCTGGTAAATTTTTCACTTTTTTATAAAGCATGAACGAATATATGTTTAAACAAAGAGAAATCACGCTAGAAATGGTGCATAATACTGCTCCTCTGATCATAAAAACCTACAAAATTTTGATGAATTGTTAAGCCGGCGTTACGACTATAGTAGAATTTGGAGCGGTCACTCTAAGGGTCCTATGGTTCGGTGATACTGGACTTGTCTCAGGGGTCCCTTAAGGCACCTGAGGCCAGCCCCTTAAGGCTGGTTCAAATCCGCTTGAGGCCAAAAGATTTTGCCTAGTAATAACATCCTCTTCAGATGGTCAGAACTTTTGCGAGTTCTTTTACCCTAGCATATAGGATACAATGTCCAAAGTAACCAGTTCTCTAGAATCTCGGCATTACATTACATGGGGGCTCAGCCGGTGAGTGCTGTCGGCGGATGATGTCGTTGTCGGACTCTAGGCCTACTCCGGGTGGAGTAGGCCTAGAGTCTGGCTCGATGGGAGGCAAGCTACGGCGCCAAGCATGTCTCTGCCCGAAAGACCTCTGACCTGTCCCTAGAGGATACCCGAGTGTTGCAGCGCCGAAAGGACCTGGAGGGCTCGGCATTACAGAAATCGTTAAAAAAAATCTATCAAACCATGGCGACTTCGGGGTTGTCAAATTCGCTGGATAATAGAGTTTGATTTTGAATGGAATATAGGTGATAATGAGCACTAGTATCCATCCATTGGACACAGGCCCACCAGATGAAAGCAAGTATGAGTATAACAGCGATAATGTAGCGAATTTTTCGTCCACTCCAAAGCTAAAATAAACTTGAGCTATTGATCAAGGTTTTTTTAAGAACCTTTTCATGTTTTAGCGGCATTCCAATAGCAGTAAATCGATTGAAGGCTATAACCGGGCATGCAACATAGTTGATGTATATTAGGAAAGCGCTTATAGCAAAGTTAAAACGGGACGCAAATCCATTCAGCCAGTTGGATGCGAAAAATTGAACTAACCAATCACAATATGAAGGACCGCGGATCGTTAGAAACGCCTAAGAACTTTAAACTCGCACAAAATTTAAAATAACAATTACATGTAGATACCAAAAGCTATCAGAGATTCCAACTAATAAAAACAATTTGAAGAATCCGCTATTGAAATCACACGCATTTTTATAAATTTTAACGCTTAAAAATACCACCATGCTGACATGGAAAATAAACACTGGTACGTCCACAGAAAGTAGTATAATTTCTTTGATATCACCCATAGTATTTATGCCTGGAAAAATCAAAATCAAGTTCTGAAGATAGAAATATCTTCTATAAACAGCGATAAAAATGTGTTAGAAATTAGTTTCTTTTTAGGGGTCATTCAGATATTATGTAATCATATTGGGGGAGGGAGGTCGGCCCTCTTCATAAAAATTGATTACGTTAGTCATTTTTGATGATTACGTTAGAGGGGGGAGGGGTAAACCACCAAAAAGTTGATTACATAATATCTGGATGACCCCTTACTTTGTTAGCAAGTATAGTATTTAAATCAGGCTCTGGATCTAGTTTGGAGAATGAAAAGCACCGAATTTGAAAAAATTAATTATCATCCAACTAATATTGCTGATATCTCATGAGAAAATCAAGTCTAAAGTTCTATATTTTAAAAAACCATTGAAAAAAGATATCGCTTATATAACTACAAAGTTGAAACAAATTTTAATATTCTTTGATTTCTTATTTTTTAAACAAAGTACTACAAGTGAAAATTACTTTTTGAGCAAGAACGGTGAATGTTTTTAAGAAAGAATCCAAACTTCACACCACAGTTATATTCAACTTTTTAATTATTTCATTTTAATTCCAAGAAAACTTTATGGTGCAGCTTCACACTACACGATAGAGTTACATAACACACAACGGAACAAGATCAAGATCGAAAAAAATTGACGAATTAAAAGTTTTGATTATATTTACCTGATTTTCAATTTAATATAATTATTGAAACGAAAATTCAAAATTTTAAGAAATTTTTAAAAAATCTCAAGAAAAATGGTCAAACATGCAAAGCTAATAACTTTTTAATGGTTCATGCTTTTTACGTAATTTTTTTGTAAAATGTTCCTCGAATTGTATACTAAAACTTGATGCATCGCTTTTTTGATAAAAGCTAAATTTTTAAGTTCTTTGTTCACTACGAAAATTAGCTAATTTTCGTAGGTGGTCGCTTGGCTTATTTAGCTAATTTTCGTAGTTGTCCAATTACAGGGGACTTCAGTTAAGCGGGCTCCCCCTGAAAAATTCGATAAGCGGCTCCCCCTTCCTAGGGTGGTCCGCTTATCGAACTTTTCAGTGGGCCGCTTATCCGATGTTTTTCTAAAAACTATATAGTAACTAAGAGAAAATGCTAATGGAAAATATATACAGTGAACTCCCGTCAAGCGGGCCCTCGGATGAAATTTTTTTTAAATTAAAAAATTGTTCGTGAAAAATAAAAAATTATTGGGTTACACCCTAAAAATTAAAAAATATTCGAATTTCAAAAATGTTTTGAAACCGGCTAATTTTTTGTACTCGGGGGTTTTCGGCTATGGGGAACACGATGGCGATATTATTTTTTAACAAAAATTTTAAAAATTAAAAAATTAGGAGGTTACCCCCCTAAAAATTTAAATTTTTTATTGAAACGAGAGTGGGCACATTCGATTCCTCACACCAAGGGGTTTAGTGAAGTTTAATTGTGGTGCTGAAATGCGCAGGAAACTCGAGAAAAAGGCATTTTTGAAAAAAAAATTTTGCTCTCTTTAAGCGCTCCCCCCCCTAGGGTAGCCCGATTAACGAGAGTTTACTGTATGAAATGAAGGGCTATATAATCGAATGGCTGTAAAATCGAGGTTTCGCTGTACATAAAAATTACAAATTTGAATGCAATGGTCTCAAAATGTACAATGTTTCAAGGAAGTTTATTTTATAAAATGTTTAGCAAATTGAAGTCTACAAAAAAGGCAAAAAGAATTATGATTTCCTGCACCAATTGTCTTTTCAGCGTCTTTATCTTTAACATTATTAAAAAATTCAAGAGCTCAAAAATCTTTTGTTTAATGCTTGAGATGCATTATAAATGGAAAGTTTAAGCCATCTCTTCGACTCTACGATTTTGATTTCAAGCTTGAATGAAAGTGTCTGTGATTGTTAAATACTCGCGATCATGCACATTAAAAAGGTTCGCTGGCTATAAAGTGGTTGTTTGTACATACGGATAAGTAAAACTTACAGTTCAATAATAATCGAGAACAGGGATGTGATTAAAACAGGTTCCGCGATAGAATCGAGCTTTGAGACGAAGGGCATGTCACAAAAAATTTTCATCACTAAACGAAAATTTAGGTGGATATTCTGATAGAACTCATCGAGTTATGCAACTTTGGGGCTCTCGACTCGGCGACCTCTGCCCATGGAGCTATGGCCCCTAGAAGTTGGGGAAAATGACCATTTTTTACCAAACTTGAATCGGCTCTAAGTCATTAAGTCTTTTAGCTTTTGACAATCGGTCTTTTGCATTTTGTAGCTGGAGATTGGGGCTTCATTTTATGCCAAGACCACCTTGGTCCCAGACACTTACATAATTTTATACTTGACCAAATATCCAAAAATACCCCTAAAATTGACGTCCCCTTGCGGAGTCAAAGTACCCAAAGTACCCTTAAACGTTCAGCCCACACCTCGAAACTTTCCATAACATTTGCTCTATATATGACGAACGTTTATGTAAAAAAATCAAAAAAATTGAGTGGCCTTAAAAAGTAGGGCACCGATTTGAACTGAAGGAGGTCAAAAATTGAAATTCTTTAGATTAGCGAAATTTGCCATAATTTATATATATTCGGAAAATTCATGAAAAATGGAGCATTTTTTGTTTTTACAGTAAATTCTGAATCGTTATCGTTGCTGAGGTAATTGCTTTTGAAGTTGGCGATTTTTTGAAATTTATTTTGAATTTGAATTTCCCGCTTAGATTGAAAATCAGGGTCTTGGCAGGAAACATTGTGGAATTGAATCAATTGGAAAAGCTTCTTCAACTTTGCCCAGAGTGTGGAAAATTACCCAGAAGAATGTCGAAAATTACTCCGGATGGTTGGTCTAATATATTTCAATCTACCAAAGATTTAGGCACAAATATGACCGCTTCTTGTTCAGTTTAACCATTTCTTGTCCAGTTTCTTCTAGGTTTCCCTTTTTTTGGACCTCTGAGTAAGTTTCACATTCTGGGCAACTCCATGACCTCCATGATTTTGGTGTCATGTTTCTTCTCTCATCGAGCTCTATCGATTGGTATATGCCGTGATGGAATTGGACTTAAGATGGCGGAGATAGCACAAAGAAATCGGAGAATCTCTGAGAAATTCGGAAGAGATTGGAAGCACTCGGAGGAGCTTGGAGATGCTTAGGGGCAATCGGAGGGGCTCGGAGATATTTGGAGAAGTTTGTGGCACTCCGAGGTCAATGGTCAAACAGCGCCTATCACCAAAGGCGCTTGGAGGAACTTAGAGGAGCTCGGAACGGGAAATCTCCTCTCCCCTCCGGGCGCGTTAACTCTCGGTCTCTCAATTTATATTTATAAATACTTTTACGCTAACACGTTTTGAGAATCGAAAATTGTGTATTTCTGTGCGTTTTTCATGTTTGTCTAAAGCAAAAAAATTCTCTGGAAAAAATCATAAAAGTATGAAATAGAAACATGTGGTTTGAATAGAGCTAGAAAAAATTTTAACCACAAATATGACCGCAAGGGGATCCCTATTCCAAAGCATAAATTTAAACATTAGCCTAAAATCTTGCTCATATGTTTACATTCATAATGCCCAACCCAGACTAAATGTTTTGCCAAAAATCTATTTTTGCCTATCCTTATCATTTTTTCAACCTAATTTTATGGTGATTAAAGGATTAAGATAAAATATGACCTCAATATATACAAAATTTTAGGATTTTAGTAAATATTTATAAAGTTTTTATCAGAAAATTTGAGCATATTTAAGAAGCTTCAAAAAATCATAATTCACTTCGTACTAAACACTCAACTATGCTCTTTAAATTTGTTTTATTTGTATCTATTTTTGTGGCATATGGCCAAAAGTATTCAACTGTGTGGAATACTGTGTTGAAAAAAGAGAACGTGTTCACTAGTGTAAAATACGGCGCCCAAACTTTAGATGTGTATCGGGAGAAGAAAGAAAATTATGATCAGTAAGTTTCATGACAAAAATACAGGGTGCGGCAAAAGTTCGTTTGCTATTTGAAAATTAACAAATTTCAGCATTTTTCAGTCGTAGTATATATTCGGAAAGCTGATGAACTTCAATTAGTAAAGTTGTTCAGCCTAAAATTCCCTGTCAGTTGATGCTATTTTTTCACGATTTTTCCGCAAAAAATTCAAAAAAGTTTGATTATTACAACGATAACATGTACACGAATTCATATTTTCAAATGCATTTATCTCAATGGGGAAAACGATTCAGATGATGAACAAAAAATGTTCAATTTTTTATGATCTTTCTTTCCGAATTTATCATTTTTTCATATGATTGTAACTGACTGGCCTGGTCCTTTAAAAATCGTATATCCGCGCTGGAAAAAAGATTTTGGGCAATCTTTTTTCAGTCGCATTGATTGTTTTTAGATTCTATGTCTATCCACTATGCGAGCTCATCTCTGATTCTGTTCAATGCGTCCATGATTTCTATGCAGTCAACGATCGCTATGCTTTAGCGTTCAAAATTCGACTTTGGGATGAAACAGTAGCAAGCGTTGTACAGTTACACTTAAGCAATATAAATACCACTGCTGCAGCATCTCATATTATCCCATTTCCTATGGAATTGGTAGATTTTTTTTAAAGCGTTGATGAAAAATGAAAAAATTTAGTATAAACTTGATATAAACAATAAAGCAAAAGTTTATGTCGATGATGTTTGGAAATCATACCAAAATCAACGAAATGTGGTCTCCTTCAAGATTTATACTGAAAATGAAACATTTTGTAATCAAATGGTATGGTTCATAATTGTCCAAGAAGGGAAGGGGGGATACATCCCTAAAATGAAAAAAAAGATTTTTGCTTGAAAATTTTTTTGATCTTTAATAGTGAATCTTTTAAAAATTTTACTTCATTCTTGTTAGATCAAAATAAGCATTAAGGGACACTAACCATGGCTTAGGTTTTGCCAACTTTTTTTAAAATTAATAAAAAAATGAGTTTCAACTGAAATTTTTCGGGCGACCACACATTCGATTGCTGGTAATCTGGAGAATTTTTTGTAAAAAAAATTATTGAAAAATCACACG